>JABUQX010006914.1:0-32500 GCA_015478945.1 Trachelipus rathkii
CATTCAGGATCTGTATATATAGTGGTTGACATAGGCAGGATATTAACTAGAGTAGTGATAGAAGATGTTTTTGACGGCAAGATGGCGAAAGATTTGTCAGCAGGAGAACTAAGGAGGTTTTAACGCACTTTCTTTTGATGAACGTTCGCTTTGCAGCGTCGTTCAGAATATGTATCTCGCTGCACTTCAGGTGTAGTCTAATTGCTGAATGATAAAATTTAGCGAAAGGATGATAGGAGTAAGAGAATTTTACGCAACGACTGACCCGTGGAATATCGAACCACATAGGTCTCTAGCATGATGGCCAGGAGAAAATTAGTCTCAAGATAAGTAACCATGGATTATGAAAGGAGAGAAGATTTAGTTGAAGGAAGAAATGAGCCTGCTCATCCCATCACGATTAGCTTCCTCCTTATCTTTTAATCTTATACATCGCATCAGTATTAGTTACTGAGGTAGCACATTTGCTATCATTCTGCCTAAACTTGAACAATCTTAGCTATTTGATCATTGGGTGTAATATTTTAAGATATACATTATAGATCAGAATAATAATAGTTTTATTATTCTCACTCATCACTCATATTAAAATGTATATTATAGAGTTATATGGTTACTACTGCTGATATTTTTTAGATATTAAATTTATTTAATAATATGGTTTTATACTTCTTATTATAGAATGATTAGATTAATACTTCGGTATTACTTGAGGCGCCCTATACTTAATATGTTTGAGTTAATTAAGATTATAATTATAAGTTCTTTTTAAGCATACTTTAACAGATTAATTGTTACTTTATTAGGAAATAATATTATTATATAGAATTATAAGTATAGGTATCCCTCATTTATATATAGGTATACATATATACATATTACTTATCTAAACTATACTATATATTATAATATATTATATTTATATATATTATGAATTAATATAATATATAATAATTAGTATATATGATACAATTTAAGCTATCAGAAGAATTCTCAATAGGAGAGCGACACGCACTTGGACCAAGAAATAGTTTTACGGGGACACAACAGTGTTCTCCTCATTTCCATTAACACAAATTACTGTTGTTGCGATTTATATAATTAATGATAAATAATGATTAAAATGATTTTATTTTATTTTATTTATTTATTTATTAATTTGCTAATATATATTTTTTTTAATTACCTGATCATAGATTATTTAAGTATTATTTAATTATATAATTTAATATATTATTTTATTATTATTATTAAGAGACTTAAGGGAATCAAAACTTTTGGGATCGGCTTAAATAATTTTTTCGGGGTTGAACACTCTGACCACTCTGTACTACAGCTTATATATAATAGCTATAATATATATATATATTCAACTATCGTATAGTATAGCTATAGTATATAGATAAAATATATTATATTATAATATATAATTATGTATATATATAATATATATATATTATATTGAGAGAGAGAGAGAGAAATAAATTTTTAAAAATATACTTTTTTCAATTAATCGTCATTGTCATCGTCATCGGCAAAATTTATTATAATCGTCATCGATCATCCGTCAAAAAAATTCTCATAATCGTTTCCACCAAAATCCACTTCTTCTTCACATCTCTCACTATATATATATACTATATATATATATATATATAATATATATATATACTTATATATATATATATATATAATATATATATATATATATATTTTATTATATATATATATATTATATTATATATTATATATCTATATATATATATTACTATATATTAAACGGGAGAGCGACGGAGTCACATGGCAAGGTACGCGTTCGAATCGACTAGTTCGGATCCTAGTAGAAAATACCTTAGAGAAGTTTCCTCCTTGAATAGGGCTATTCCGTGAGGTGTTTAACTTTTAATTAAAATATTATATATATAATATATTATATATATATATATATATAATATATTATATTATATATATATATTATATATATATATATATATATATATATATATAGTATATATATATATAACCAAAAGAAGTGGGATCTTTGCGTGGTTGCCTGGAGCAGCTAGGGAACCTCTTCTATCACTGATTCTATTCTCATGTACGGTTGTGGATAAATTATATAGTTTAGCTGTTGACAATATACTTAATGGATGTCTTGGAAACAGATGGGGAAAAGAGAATGAAAACAAAAGAATGGAAATAAGAAGGAAATTGAAACACTACAAAATATTCAAAATATTAAAAAAAAAATTAGAATAGAAATGCCACAGTTTGAAGAGTGAAGTTTGGTTCTTAATAGAATCGGACCATGGGAGAAGAGCTAAGATGACAGGACTACCAACACTGACCTTTAATTTCACAGCTTGCAACACAATCTCTCTCAGAACTAGTAATGGAAACCTATGGGATGGGAGAAGAGACTTGTTCCCCTGAAAAGGTGAAAACCTACCTGGGAGTGTAAAAGAATGATGGGATGTCTAAATTTCGTTCATGTCAACGCCCATGCAAAGTTTGGTGTTTATATATATTATTATATATAATAAATAATAGTATATATTATAATAATAATTATCTATATAACTTCCATATAAAGTTTAAAGATATATATAAACTTATGTGTATATATAATATATATATATATAATATATATAATATTATTATTGGAAAAGAAAAAAAAAGTTTTAATGATTTTTTTTTCATCAAATATCTGCGTTAGATGTGCCAAAGTCATTCAAAATAGTAGTCAATTCTCATACTTTAGAAATCGTTGTCAAATCCTCGACACTTAAATTTATTTGCAATACTGTATAATAATAATAATAATATAATAAATATAATAATAATAATAATGAATAATAATAATAATAATAATAATAAGTTAATAATAATAATATAATTAATATAATAATAATAATAATAAATATAATAAGGTAACCACAATATGCATTAACAATAAAAATGATAGTACAATTGAAAATACATAACAGTAAAATAACATAATAATAATAATAATAATAATAATAATAATAATAATAAATAATAATAATATAATAGTAATAATAAGTAAAATAATATATATTAAGTAATAGATAAAATAATAATAATTAATAAATAATAATAATAATAATAATAATAATAATAATAATAATAATAATAATAATAATAATAATAATAATAATAATAATAATAATAATAATAATAATAATAACTGAATTAAAAATAATAGAAAAAAAAATCAGAAAAAAGAAAATAAATAATTTTACAAATCAAGGAAGAAAAATGAGCTGTAATAATAATAATAATAATAATAATAATATAATAATAATAATAAATAATAATAATAATAATAAAATAAATAAAATAATTAATAATAATAATAATAATAATAATAATAATAATAATATAATAATAATCTATAATAATAATAATAATATAATAATAATAGATGCATAAATATTTCAATAAAAATAGATAATAAATAATATATATTAGATATATAATATTAATAAATAATAATAATAATAATCCACTAAACAAAATAATAGATGAAATAATAACACTAATTGAATTAGAAGCTCACAATATAAATAACTCAATAACTCAATAATAATTTGAATTTCAAAAACTTGTTTCAAAAAAAAGAAAAATATAATTTACATCACCAAGTTTAACATACAGTTATAATAATATGCGGTTTCAGTATAATACAATATTTTAATGATATACGAATTTCTGAAGGGGGCTTACTTAATTGAAAAAAGTATTGATCGTCCTGAGCCCAAATATCAATGCAGTATAATTAAATTTAGGCAATAATAATAATAATAATAATATAAAATATTACTTATGAATAGATTATAAAATTCGACTAAATATTCTAAAAAGAAATACGATAAAAATTTAATGGTAGGAAAGAAATACACAATGGGATAATACACAATTCGGGATTAGATACACAAGATTAATGGATAAATAGAATAAGAATAGTAGATAAGTAATATATAGTATTGCGCTTAAACAGATAGTAATAATAATAATAATAATAGAAATGATCATTCAAAATATGAAACTGAACAATAGGTATAATGAAGAAAGTTATATAATATATGATAAAAATGGAATCTATTAATAATAATAATTGACATAATAGATAATGAATAATAATAATAATAATAATACTGAAAGAACAATATTTTAATATTTCAATTACAGATTTGGTATGTTTTATGAATATCTACAAGAAATCGAGTTTCATTAAAGTAATCTTTATTGGATTTAAAGTTTCATTAAAGTTATCTTTATTGGATTTAAAATATCAATTTTTGATGTGTTTTATCAGAAAAGAGAAATGATATTTTAAGTAAGAAATATGTCAATTTTGGTTCCAATTTTATGGCAGTTATTGTCTTAAAGGTCAATGGAAACATGATTTAGTTTTGAAAAAATTCTTAAGAAATGTTTCCGATTTAGAGGTACACAATTGGAATTAGATACACAACTGGGAATGGATACACAGCTGGCGTGTCAGTCAAATAAAAATAGTGCTAATCTATAAGCAATCTTCATTTCCATTCTTATCAATTCCACTTGCCAATAATATTTGAAATGTTGAAAAGAAATATTGAAATACAGGCTCGTTAAACATTGAATTTATAGTTCGTATTTCGAGTACGGAAAAAAAAAACAAAGAAGAGAAAAAAAACAAAGCGATAGAGAGTATAACGGATTAGGCCTGTATAGACTACAAAATTAAAAATTGAGAAATATATACAATATTAACATCAAATTTTCATTATATTATTATTGAGTTATTTAACTTTATTATTATTATTAATTATTATTATTATTATTATTATTATTATTATTATTATTATTATTATTATTATTATTATTATTATTATTATTATTATTATTATTATTATTATTATTATTATTATTATTATTATTATTATTATTATTATTGTCTATATCAATATTAGTAGATAACTAACTCAGCAGATTTTACTTTTGCAAGAAAAAAAATACTTGCCAGTTTTATTAGCATCAAGCTGGAACTAAGTCAGGTAGCTCGTTCTTTTAAACTGAAGCAAAACTCATAGATAACAAGGTAACAGTAATAATAAACAAAGTAATAAAACAATTAAAAATATAATAATAAATTATATATAATAATATAAGTAATAAATTGAAAAAAAAATAATAATAATAATAATAATCAATAAAACTAAATAATAAATTATGAATAAATGATGGCCTTGTAAGATATATAATGCTAAGCGAGATTGAATAATATAAATATCGGGGTAGATGATATAATTTTGATATAATAAAATAATTAGTAATAAGTTAATAATTTTAATTAGATAATATAATATTATACTAGATAATAGATTAGAGAATCAATAATACTAATTGGTATATTTGTGATTTTAATATAATTAATTGATAATTGCAAAGCTTAAAAGTAAAATATAATAATAATAATTAAAAAAAATAAAAATTTTGAGAGAAATGTTAGTAGTTGTTATTTAATAACGAGTGCTAAGAGTATAGTAATTATTACAATGAAAAGTTACAATAATAATGCATTATTATTGTAACTTTTCATTGTAATAATTACTATACTCTTAGCACTCGTTATTAAATAACAACTACTAACATTTTCTCAAAATTTTTATTTTTTTATTTTATTTTATATTTTATTTAATCAATTTTATTATTATTTATTATTATTATTATTATTATTATTATTATTATTATTATTATTATTATTATTATTATTATTATTATTATTATTATTATTATTATTATTATTATTATTATTATTATTTATATTTTTATTATTATTATTATTATTATTATTACTGTTATTATTACTGTTATTGTTATTGTTATTATATAAGATATAAATAAGATATAAATCTTATTTAAAGTGTCTGTGAAAACTTCGTGAAAGAAGATGACTTTGCCTTTCTTGTAAATCCGTTCATGGTTGATGTTATCAATGATGAGTGTCGAATTCCCTAACCATAGTTACAGAATCATCTGCTGTGGAGATGAAACTAATGGAATTAAAAGAGGACCTGGGTCTGATTAAAGGAGGACCTGGGTCTAATTAAAGGAGAACCTGGGTCTAATTAAAGAATGACCTGGGGCTAATTAAAATAGGACCTGGGTCTAATTAAAGGAGGACCTGGTTCTAATTAAAGGAGGACTTGGGTCAAATTAAAGGAGGACCTGGGTCAAATTAAAGGAACACTGGGTCTAATTAAAGGATTACCTGGGTCTAATGATGATCTATAATTCCTAATCTACAATTGAGTTTTGGAAACAAGTTCCAGAATTAAAATATCATGAACTAAAGAAAACTAATTTTCAGCACAGCATACTGTTGTGAATCACTGTACTTTGTAATGAAGTTTGTGACATTAACAAGTTCCACACTTAGATCTACTGTAAACTAATACAGATTAATATGAATTTAAAAACGCATAACCTGTGAATAATTATATATTTACTATAATCATTTCTCTATAACATGGTAACAAAAACACATTCACCATAATATAGAACAATAATACATCATAGTATAAGTAATTTATGACGAAAAAATACGCTATCCTCAAAGGAAAAACTACAACATGTAACAGAATAATATATATCACATAAAAAACCACGGAAACTACGAGTAAGTCATTTCCGAGAGGACATAAACTCAACGTAAATACACACACTTTGCTCTTCACTTCACTATATTCAAGTCATGCTCAGGTAAAATTAAATTTAATTAATTTAAACTCAAGATTTGCCATTCTCTTTTTTCGAGCAATAAATTGAATCAAGATCTTTCATAAATCTTTCTGCAATGCTCTCAAAACTAAAAATAATTTGAGCGACAACAGTTAATCAGGTAAAAAAATAAATAGTATTAATGTGATTTATGAAAATAAATTGGGTAATCATAGTAAAGTGATCATTAACTATTAGAACCGAGCGAATGTTGTATAGAGACCTGAATTATAATTACACAAGACATGATAAAAAATATTATCATAGATAAATCAATTCACCAGTTCCATTACCAATAAAAGACTCTATCTAATCCGCCTTCTTATCGTGGGAGTGCTTCTATCACGAGGGGGATATCAGTTGTATACATTTGCAAACATCAATCCTGTGTTCCCTGTCTCCTGTCTTCCTCTGCTATCCTTTACTCCGCAGGTGGAGCAGCTTACGGTCACTCTACATAGCGAGACCTTCCATGAACCCTTTTGACCTATGATAAATTTCTTTAATCAGGAGGAGTAAGATGTGAGTTGTCAATTCTACAGCCTTTCGAGTATTCTCTCTATTTTCGAGGTATATTCAGACAATAGGTTTGTCTTAACAAAAATAAGTTAAGTTACTGGAATCTACATAAATCTTTCAAAGATCAGCTGGGAAATACTTGTTCATTAAGAACCACGCTGTAATCTTAGTTTTTTCTAACAACAATTTATTCTAGGAAAATCACTTAACCATAGCATAAATACATTTTCATTTTTTTGAGATTTAAATGAGATATTATTATTTTATTAAGTAGTTAGTTCTATGGACGGACAAAAAAGCACTCCAGATAGCAACGTGCCTAGAACAGTCAGAATAAAATATCATCTGTTTATGAGTGTTATATACGAAGAGTTCCAACATAATCTTTCTTAACAAAACAGATGATTATAGAGGTATCAGCAGCTTTGGAATAAGCACGAGCGGGTACACAAACCAACGTAACCTATTCACAGATATACTTTCTTCCAAACACTATCTCTAAAGCAATATCAGGTTAATTTTCATTAACACTATTGATGTTACGTTGCCATTTCGAGTAATTATGATCTATTTTACGGAATAGACATTGTTAGGCGTTCAACCAAAAAATGAATTTTTATATACAGACTTAGGGATAGGGCATATGAAATCGAATAATATAAGTACTAACCATAAACACTCATTAGTTGTGTTTCTCTTCGACCATAACGAAGGAGACCTTATATAAAATAAAGGATTAACAAAGGCGTAACCTAAAGGACTATATTTTAAAAAAAGTATTCATCTAAACGTTAAAGTTGTAACTACTAAAATATACTAATGAAATCATGTTACAACTTCAACAGCCTAGATTATCTTACACACGAGGTCGGATAGGAGTAAAATACTTTATATATTCAACAAGGTAAAATCGATGTACTCTGGACAAGAGCATGAGGGGCGTTGGACAGGACTTGGACCGACCACGAGGACTGGGGTCAGACCATAACACATTGTTTAGATGCGCTAATGCATATAGGTCCAACAAAGATATCTATAGGTCGGAATATGGAGGAAGTCTCCTGGTAAAGTTGTTGAGATAAACAACCGCGGTCTGAACAGTAGAACCTAAAGATTATTTGAAGACTTGGACGGAATAAGTATGAAGTACAGTTAACGAGCGGAAATGCATCTTCTGTGGATAGATTATATAGGCGAAGGCGGTTATGACATCGAGATAGGTAATTTAGGGTGGCTTGGCGAAGTGGTAATGGTGATATTTGTTTAGGGTATTGCCAGGTATTATTTCCAAGCATATCCCCAGTTAAGAAATCTTCGTAATCGATGATCCTATCGTTTCGGTATTTAGATTGTAGCGATTTATGGACGACGATTAACAAGTAGAGTTGATTCGATACCTCACTAGGAAATGAGATATAGTTTTTTCTGGAGGCCATATATTTGCGAGTTAGATTGATAAAAGTACTATTCGGCGTGATGGATGTTCTAAACATAAGGTATGCTGGAGGTATACTCCTTCTTGATTACGCCATCGAGTGTCAACACATATCACGCGTTGGTAGGCAAGAGAGTGAAGCGAAGTAGCGGACAGAGAGTGGTTCATATTGCAAACAGTTTGATTATGGTTCAGAAATTTGTATCCATACACCATTCAGTATTTTGTGTTTTGCTTTTGTGTGTTACTTATAATTTTGTAAAAACACGGTTGTTGGGTTCTCGGAAATCGTTAGTAAGGACCAGGAGAGGCGTCTAACGGGAATTTGAGCCCCAGGGTCACTTGATCATGGAGACTGAGTAGGTAGGGTAATCTGTCTAGAATGAGACATGTTAAGAAAAGATTGGGTTATTGACAGAAACATCTAGTTACCTTCGTGGGCTGGGAATCTTTATATATAGCTCTTGGCATCAGCAAAAATGAAGTCTATATTTTTTTCACCGTCCCACATGGTTGAACGGCTGCCAACTGGATAGATCCAAGATAATGGTGGCCGTTTCCACTGACCAATTTTAAAAGAAACGTATGTCTAACAGATTTTAAAATGTGTTTTTTTCTTCTTCACTCCAACATTACTAAAAAATTTATACAAAAATGCTGATTCGGAGAAAGAAAACCTACTAACATGGGTGTAGGGGGTAGGATAAGATCGGCGGGAAGACGGAAAGAGTTTAGGGTTCTTTTTTACTCAGTTGACGAAACTTCTGGCGAATACTATGAAGAAGGATGGAAGCATGATACCAACTGTCTTGTAGCTCCTCCTCGGGTCACAAGATAAACATCAGGAAAATTGACGATTCTTTATATACTACTCATCGAATATATGCTACCGTAACAAACGGTTTTTGTTACAACTTAAAGAAAGGGCTAACAAACGATACATACACTGAACCCTGAACCTAGAATATAATGTACATAACAAACACGAGCGCGACAAACCTAAAAACAAAAAATTGGTGACGCTGTCACGCACCATGCATTCCAGCAAGACGGCATTGGAAGAGAGAGTATCAGGAAACAATACAGGATTGATGTATGGACAACTAGACATTAAGTAATAGGAACTGATATCTCTACCTAAACATTTGTACTTCCGCCACTTCGTGTAAACGCCACCAAATAGCACAAAAGACAGAATGTCAGATTTAAAGAGTAATCAATTATTGTAACCTAATAGCAATACTGAGTTCAGTAAACAATAAACGAAATTTTAAATGCTGATTTAAATGACCCAACAAGTTAGTCCTCTCTAGCACTGATTGATTTTTTTCATAGACACTCATCTCTAAACTATATAATTCTCTAAAATGTTATTAGAATAGTCTAATAAATCTACAATATTAACATCGTAAATACTTACTTTAGAAAAAACAAAACCTAATGGCTATTTATGAGAGCTAAAACTATAATTTGTTATCCCTACTTAAAATTTTTTATAAAGTTTTGCGTTAAGAGTCCTCGAATATGCAGTGGGAGAGCGTACAGAATAAGCTAATTGTAGGTTCGGAGTTGCTTAACGGTACTGTGCAAAATTTTTTGGAGCAATTTCAAACTCTTTTGTCTAGATAAATATTTTTATATTTGTTTTATTTATTTTTTTTTTTATGTTATTCTCAATAATAATTTTCAATTTCTGTGAGTTCCATGTCCATAAATAATACACTATACCACCCACGTCTAAATTATCGGATATATTGACCCCGGAGTGAATAATTTGCAAACATCAAAATTTATAACTCAAACATAAACAAAAAAAAATAAAGCAAAACATTGCATCGTATTCTAAAAATTTTAATAAGTTCTTTGAAAGATATATCAATAAAAGTTGTTGTTTTTTTTACATCGTGTACAAACTGGCTTTATATATAAATAGTAATAGTAGTACGTAATATTATATGTTATGACTTAGATTATTTTATTAAAGGCAGTAAAGTCAAGTGAAAATTTATATTAATGGATATGTATTTCAAACTGATGATATATCCCGAAGAACAGAAATCTATGTTTTATGTGCAACCATCTGTGCTATATAACATATAACATATATATGATATATAACAGTCAATATATATATAGTAATAGATATATATAGCTACTATATAGTGTTTTATATATATTATAATGTAGATATATTATATATCATATTACTATGGAATATATAATATTATTATGTTAGCATTTATATATATAGGATATATGAAGAAATAATGAATACGTACATTTTATAGGCTTTTATTATACATAGTATAATATATATTATATGTTAAGATATAAGTACTATATAATATATATATATATATATATATATAGTTATACTAATAATATATTATATATATATATAACTACCCTATAGTCAGCTATGATTCTATATTATTGAAACTATTGATTTATTCAAAAGTCATATATTATTTCAGATGATATCATAATTTTGTGAGAAATAAACATATAAATCATAAAAATAGTTCTATATTATTATACTTATATAGACCTATATTACGAAAATTTATTAGTCGTTAACGGGGTCTAGGAGCAGAGGTAAGATTTTTTAAGGTAAGTGCTCATACAAATAAGGGGTGAGCTAGATGTAGTATCAATCAGAAATCACTTCGATTTCGGTAATTTCTATTTATTACCAGAATGAGAATGTGGTACGACGGAAAAGTATAAATAAATATATTATTTTCGCAGAACCACCTAACAGGGAAACATTGGAAATACTAAACCTGAAATATACGCTGTCGTGTTTTTATGCCGGGATCCTGTATCCTTGTAAAATCTATAATACCGAGTGCGACGCCAGGAAGGCGGCGGGGTCTGTACTACAACCCCTCTCCGCGCATCCTCCGGCTAACAAAATCCCCTGAAAATTCACCTACTTATCAAAGGTAAAGTAGCTGACAGGTCCATCCAGGTCAGACAACCACAGTACTGTACAGCAGTATGTGGGGAATAGCTCCACGCACTTGTTGCTCATCGAAAGTATATCATCAATGACAACGTCAGGTTAAATAAGTCTTGTACACACTTATCAATCACTAAACTATAGTAGATCAACCACTCCTATAAACAGAAAAGAGTGACGAAGCAAGAAATCTCTTATAAAGATCTGAGTTATTTATATACCAGTCATCTTGGAACTATGAAAGTGACAGCTATCTTCCATCCCATAAAGTTGTCCCCTCATTCAGTTTTATGGGGTTGAGTATAACAGCGACTTTGACGCTGATATCTTATGACTCATAAGACGTGACATTGCAAATTACCTAGAGTAAAGGGTCAATGAAACCTAACATTACCTTTCTTTTCCATTCTTTCGATAGGGCAGAGGATCTGCTGCATATCAATACGGCCTCCTTTAGTAATGGTGGTTACTCTCAACAAACTCTTAAACGCCATCTAAGGCTTCTCACGTTCTTCTAACACAGGATTCATCGTCAAGTTAATAACAGTAATATCACATCTTATCTATGTTAGAAGAAAAAAAAAAGTGTAAACATTCATTAGTTTTCCCATAGGTTTTATATTTACTGCTAAACAAATCAAAGTGTTTAAGTTTTTTTCCACACATAAGGGAAATAAGTAATGGAGAAGAGCAATTTCACAAGACTTATCGAGACTAGCGGACGGTACCTGTAACTTAGCGGGACATGAATAAGTGTGACATAACGAGTATTAGGTCGAGTGGTAACCAAGGACTTAGAGAATTGTCTAAATGCCCATAAACAACAAGGCGATAGAAGAGCACAGCTTTAAGAAAAAATAAATATTGACCGCAAGAAAAAACAGGAGAAACAGCATGATATTCTATTAAAGTTATGAAATAGTTTTTAAAAAGATATTGTTTCCTTATGAAAGACCAGGAGAGAAAACCCGAGAGTTGTGGGAAGGCGATTATTGCCGCACACTCTCCTTCTAGAGAAAGGGTGTGATCAACCCTGAGTGCAACACGTGGGGATTCAACCATCAAAATTTTGCATTGTATACCTGATATTGGGGTATGTTAATTTTGCGAGGCTCTTTACGGGGCCCCTCCTTATAGAATATGTTAGCATACCTGAAAGGGTCACCTGAGGCCATATATTTAATGAATCCTAATAATATTATATATATATATTATACTTATCATTTATATAGAAGCTCATCATATATTAATATAGTATCTCCTTACGGATATAAGTGAGGTAATTAGTATATAGAACCATATATATAATACTACTTACCGCTTACAAACCACACTAAGGGTTTGAATCTCATTCGCACTAATGAGATTATACAACACACCCTTTCAAGGCGGCGGGTTCATCCCCACATAGGGTTTTCCTCTCGAAAGGTATGTGTGGCTTTAGATACTTCTTGGGTTAATGAAAACTGTTTTTGATTCGTGGATAGTTTTGGAGGTACGTTAAGTGTGGTAAAAAGTATTATCTCAACTGAGCAAAACTAAAAAAAGAACTCGGATTGGTTGTTCTAACCATATTTGTTAAGTCGATTCGGGTAAGATAAGGTTTGCCACCTCGTATAAAAACACTTCGAAAAATAGACACGATGATTTAGTGTATAAAAACGAATATATAAAGCCTAGGTGGAGGAGTTATATTGTTGAGGTAAAGGATTGAAAAGTTTTAAGAAATTCTATTTATCTCTAGAATTATTTTGGAACTAAGGAGAGATCTAATTGTCGTTAATCAATTCCATAGGGTCAAATGCTGTTACATTATTATGTCAAAAAATATGTTAGGGCTTGCTGAAAAACAAGAAGGGTGAGCACCTTTGACTGATATGATGGAAAGTGGTTCTACAGATTCATAAGAGAATAGAATATATATACACAGATTGCTATTGAGGTAATTCATATATTTGATAAGATTTGTATATCACTTTTAGTTTAGAGGATTATATTAGTATTATAGTATATAATTAAGGTACATATGACTATTACCTGCTTGACCTTGAATTAAGTTCGATAGAGAAAGTAAAGTAGTATGGGAACATATGAGCCTAGTAATAACTTTAGTTAATTGAAACATTAATATATAAACATATATAATATTACTTATATTAATATTAATCTAGTTGAATAAGTATGGGTAAATTTTTCTAGGATAGTTTAAGCGTAGATATTATATTTAAATACGTAGATAGGTATGCTATTATAGTAGTTTTATGGAGCACTATCTGTTGTTTAATGTTATTTATTATAGATCTTTTAGTTCGGTTATGAATGTTCCGAGGGAGTTGTCAAGTATTGTTTTGCTTTGTATTAATTTTAGTTTAAAAATCTTCTCTATATAGTGATTTATTGTCTGAAGTCATATCTAGTCGAGGTCAGGTATAATATGATTAAGGAAATTTTATGGTGTTATCCGTATTATTATCCAAAAATGTTATACTCGAACATATGTAAATCTTGACATACATAATAGTTTTAATAAGATTCAGTAGGCTGGGTGGGTGGGGTAAGGACGGGGGACATGCCCAGGGAATTTAGGGTGTTTTAATTTTACTGATTTACTGAATTTAACTGAGCATTTTAAATAAAATCAGTAAATTAGTGTCCACATTTAAATAAATATCTAAAGCAATAGGAGTCGCAGGCTTTAAATATAACGCCTTCATAATTTTGATTTTTTTGATTTTGTATGTTTGGTTAAAACTTTGTTTTCGCGGTTGCAATTATTTTCATCGCTGGAGGGAAGTTTTTTAATGAATTATTTCTATGTTCGGGTTATGATTGTATAATTTTTGTTGTTAAATATTTTGAGAACTAAAGGAGGATAATAAGATCCGGCTAAAAAATTATGGCTACGTTAGCAGGGTATATAAATTCTTGGTCAGTATGCCGGATGATTAGCATAGGTTTTGCTTAAATTCTATTGTTAAATATTACGCGAATGTGGTAACAATAAGGATGTAAAATTAACATTGATATGTTAGAGATATGGGCTTCGAAAGAAGTGTGATAGGATTACGTGGTGTTGTACGAATGCGGTGTGTAGTTATCGGTACTTTACTTCTGTTAGTGCGGAAGTTTTGTTAATGTTAGTAGTTTATGTCGTACGTATGGTGGTGTTAGGTTTGTCGTTTGTACCATTATATTCTTAGTTCAGTGCTTTATGCTTTCCTTGGTGTTACGCCTCGTTCAGGTGTGAAGTGATAAACAAAAAACGTGTGTTACGTTAGCATATATTCGATGGTTTAGTATATAAAAGAACTTATTTTTGCTGTTTGGGGTATGATTTGGACTAGGAAAGGCTTGGGTTATTAGGGTGTTACAGTATCAATTTCGTTGTTTTGTAATGTACTACGATTAGACACCAGACTCCTCATCGTAATAAATTATCTTGTCTAAGAGTATTAGGGAACGGTGGTCCGTGTCAAGGGGAATATGTTCCACAATAACGCTTAATCACTGTTAGAGATGTGCTTTGAAAACAGTACTGGAATCATGGTTACTTAGTAATTACAAACAAATGTTTTAGTGTGTACTTTTAGGTTCTAGGCGTGTTTAGAATGTGGGATCGTGTTACATGAGGGGGTTTAAATCCCAGTCCTGTTATTTGCTTGCTTAACGGCTGTGCTCGTTAGACCTTTGCTCTTTAGGCCGTTACGGTTAGTGACCAATATATTTATCGTTAGTTCAGACTACTGGGAGGTTAGTTTCGGTGGTAATACAGATTCTGCCTCCCTTGATCTAATGCTTTGGAGCTTTTGTCTAAGCGTAGCGATTGATATTTCCCGATGGGGCTCTTTTAGCGGAAGTACCACAACAAATTCATTGTTTGGGCTTTGTTCTTTCGGAGTCGATTCCCGAAATGCAATGTAAATAAATAGTGTTAATGTAAAAATTAACCCTTGATATATTCTCAGTTAGTATATGTTGTTTTGAAAAAGTGGGCGAGTTGAAATAGGTTACGTTTTGTACGGCTGGTTTAAGCATAGTGACTACTTATTATCTTGTTGTATAAGTCGATGAGAACATTTTTTATGTTATGGTTAATCAGTTTTATTATTAATTGATTATATAATTCCATTTCGTTAGATATCAAGGGTTCGTATTCCATTTAATTCATAGTTCAGAGAATAGAAAAATTGCTAATTGTATAGCATTTCACCAATGTACGGGATTGTTTACATTGGCTCTGAGGCGGGAGCCGTGATCTTTGATGATAAAAACATTGTTTGTAAAGGCAGCCTAAGCCCGAAATGAAAGGCCCCGGGCAAAGTGACTTTTGAAATCGTAGAAGTAAATTTTAGTTATTCAAAAAGGTCGATTGGAAGTGTAGGCGCGGGATTAGGTCTTGAGCAGTAATTTGTTGAGGAGACTCGGGTGGATTGATCTTATAACGATTTTTCACGGAGATATTTAATTGTTTTTAAATTTCTCCTAAAATGTATTTAAATTTTAAGTAAAAATCTTATCTCACAGTGTTACTATGATGATTTTTTCTTATTTCTAATTTTACATAATTAGTTGATGATTATGTGTCTTTATCTTTATGTTCAAGGTGTAGTTATTATATATTATTTAATATATATAATAAGAGTACTAAGGTTATGGGTAGTATGAAAGGCTAAATTTTAATTGTTTAGGTAATATTGTTTCACTATGATATATCGTAACAAAAAACTTTAGTTTACGTTAGCTATAGTGGCGTTGGTCCTGTATGGATAATCGGACAGGGTTATGATACATTTTTTTTAATGTTTACTAGTGTTTATTGTAAATTTTATTAAGCGTTCTCACACTTACCTGTTGTTATCGATATGCCCTTAGAAAAAAACGTTATGTAAAAAATTATTAAGGATAATTAAACCGGTAACCTTTATGCATATATGCAATGATTTAGTTACTTTATTTAACTTGTTGTTAGTGGTTGGACTTTGTTAATGTTTTAACTAGTTTATTTGTGTGTGATGTTGTGTAAGGTTTGTCTTGTTGGTACACTTTATTTTCTTATGTTCCCATAGGATGTTACGTTTAAGAAGAAAAAATACACTTGGGATATGAGTGGTATAGAGGAGGTCTTTGATTGACTTTTTGCAAAAGGGGAAATAAAACCTTAATTGTGGACGCATTGTAAGAAGTTGATATGTCGTTTGTATTCGTTATGGGAACAGTTTATTGTACCTGGGTTAGAGGGCTATAACCCAATGTTGTGATTAAAAATGAATTTTTGGATAAACATCCACGTTGAGACTTAACTTCCGAATGATAGTATATATAAATATATAAGTATATGATATATATAGTATAGGTATATATATATATAGTTATATATATGTTATATATATATATGTATAACTTAAATAATTAATTTATATTGAATATACTTAATAGGTATATATATACAGTATATATATAATATATATATATAATGTTTGAGATTAATGGTCCTTATTATATAGTATATGAAAAGTAGGTAATATTAATATAGGTTATTTGATTTGTCGATATGCAATTGTATAGCATTAAACTTTACTTATATATGGTAGTGTTGCATAGATATGTGGAACTTTGTTTATTATTTGTTTTAAACAGTTTGTTATTCGCTGTTTACTAGGCAGATATTTCCAAGATAAGTTAATTGTAAGGAATATTTGATTATTGAAATCGTTGTGTATCTTATATTCAATAAGTATCACGCCACGGACCCTAATCAGAATTCTTCCCTTTACATTCCACAAAACGTGTGGGCTGGTGGCTTGAAAACCTTTTCATTAAAAGTAACATTCGGCTAAATATAAAATATTAATAAAGGAATAAAAAATTAAATCTTGGAAGAATAAGTTTTATGAACACAGGATGAATACCATCAATAGTTAATATATAATAGGAATTAAAATGAAAAAAAATAGGGACAGATTTATATTTTTCTCTCTTTATTATATTTTTTTGGAGCTCCACACTCAAGATGGAATAAAAACTGTAGGTGCTGTAAAGTAAAATTATTATCCTATATAGAATATGCTTGTATTGGTTAGCTGTGAAAACGTTAATATGTGTTAACGGGAGTGTGATGTATAGAGAATTGTGACTGGTCAAAGACACTTGGAGCCTGAATATCTATATAAGCATTAACGTAATTATAATTATATATAATAACTTTCATATTTATTTTGTTATGATAATAATTTAATAATTACAAGGTTATGGTAATTTATTTTGAATTATAAATATTATTATTACCTTAAATGTTAATTAATATAATATTAGATATATTGTAAAATTTACTAATTTGTATATTAGTTAGAGCCATGCTAGTACCCAAAAATGTGAAACAGATATTTTAGTTTTGGATGTTATTGAAAATTCAGATTTCCAACTATTTATATTTTTAACTATTTATTAGGTGTTATTAACAGTGGTGGAACTGATTAATATACTATTTGGAGTGTAAATTATGATATATTATTATTATGTTATATCTATACTACTAATACTAAGTTTATTATCAGTATATAGTGTTTAATAGTTGTTAGTTAGGATATTATGGTCTTAGTGTTACATTTATTATTTTATTAGTTAGTCTCATGTTACTGAATCATGTTTCAGCTTTTAAGATGTTGGAAGATTATTTACCTTATTACGTATTATAGAGTATTATTATAACTCATTGAGAAATTTCTCTCAATTTCTGAATATCGCTTACAAAGTTGCTGTAAAGGTTTATCTGACTTTCTAATAACTGTGTCAGTGTTAAAGTAATTAACGTTAATTAATGTTAGATGATTAATGCTTGAAACAGTTAGAGGAAATTATAAGGTTACGTTTTTGTATGCTTATATAAATGTTTAGGTTACTTAGTATTTACCTATGGTGTTAGTGTTGGAACTTATTGTTAATGAGTTAACAGTTTTAGTTTTGTTTAGGTTAAGTTGGGTTAGTGTTTGTCTTTTGTACTACATTATTTTTTATCCTTAAGTTATCATGTTACGGGTTATTGTGTATATTAAGATATATCAGAGGATCTCTCGCACCTGCAAACTTATTTGGTTAGTACCGGCAAAAGTTCGGGCACCTTCGCGGCGAACACTTATGGTTGGAAGCTGCCGCACTTCGCAAATCGCAACTTTTTCTGCTGGTAGGTGTGCTTGGCTTAATCTAGCTTTATTGTAGCGAAGTGGAACCCGCGCACATTTTACCGCACTTTTTACTGGCTTTCGTCACAAGGTAGTTCAGTACTGTCGTGCTATCGGGCAAATCGTAATTCCTATCGTCGATTATCTATTTCTATGTTATTACACACTTAATTAACCATATTGTGGTAGAGTTCTGCATAACAGTCCGCATAACAAAGTTTTTTGCTACACTGTTACTTTGTAACTGTAGTGTTCAAGTTATGTAAAAGTGTTCTAACATAGAATTTTATATCCTATGATATATAGAGAAATTAATTTAACTAACAATTGATTATAAAGTTATGTATAATAGTTAAGGTTTTTTATAATCTTATTAGATTTTGGTATATGTATTGTTTCACTTAAATGATAACAGTAAAATTGATTGTTTATTAACTAACAATGGGTTAATTATATATCAGTGTGATGATATTAAGTATTTAGGTTAGGATAAATCTATTTATAGTATGATTATATGTTAACAGTTATAATTTCACGTATAAGTGTATTAATAGTTGGTGATATTTAATTATATTGAGTTTTAGCTTATACTTTTGTATACTATTATTATTATATAATCTGTTATATAAAGATGATTTGGTTATTATATTACTAGGTATATGATATATAGATTATATATATATATATATATATATATATATATATTTATAATATATATATATATTATGTATATCATTATTAGTATAGCTTTATAATTGAGATATGTTATGGAAACATATTTAACTGAGTATTATATAGTAGAGTATAATATATATTATTACAATTATATATATGATTACATGATACAAATGTATAGTTAATAACTACATGTTTATAGTGATAATATATATATTTAGGTTAAATATCCTACATATATATATATATATTAATATATATATATAATACTATATATATATATATATATTATATATATATATAATACTATGTTAACTCCTTAAAATTAACATTTGAGATTATGTCTAGCAGATACATGGAGTTACTTTGACAAAAGTTGTGATATCTAGGAAATTTTTAGCGGAGTCTGTTGTATGCTTATGTTAGTTACTCATTTATGTTGTTAAAGTGGTGTGGGTTAGGTATTCTTGTTTCTGCTCAACGTCTAACAGTTCACTTTCATCTGCTCCTTACCTACGGCTCGTGAAGGTTTTGTCGTTTTGCGTATTAGTTATTCAATAGTTCATATGTTATGCTGAGCTAAGCTTTAATTAATGTGAAAACTTTGGTTACCTTAGCATATATTCGATACTCATTGTATCCTCCAGTGTATAAAGAATTTGGTTTTTATGTTAGATGTTTATTCAAAATTGATACTTATTCTCCGAATGATTTTGTATTTGACTTGAAGATCATATTAGGGATTCATAGGTGAGTTGATCAGGTATTGGAGGGTGGGATGGTATGGGAGGGTGGTAGGATGACGGTGGTTTGATTTACTCGATTTACTGATTTAAAGGGTATGTAGAAACGTAAAACAATGTTTAGTAAAAAATATGAATAAATCAAATGATCAATAGATAATTAGATCATGGGATGATGGGGATGGTACAGGAGGGTGGCAGGATGGTGTTTTGATTTACTGATTTATCTGATTTATGATCTTAAGTAAAACTTGACAATTTTAGTTAAAAATGAAAATATGACTTTAAATCAATAGATCAATAGATTCAAAATAGATCAATAGATCAATAAGATCAATAGATCATTGGTTGGACAAGAGTGTGGGTTAGGTGGTTTGATTTACTGATTGTTACTGATTTGGTGTATGTAAAAACGTCAACGATGAGTTGAAACAACAAAGAATGAGACAGTTTTTTTTATTTATTTATTTATGTTTATTTGTTTCTTTTTTTTATTATTTTTTAAATTTTTTTTTTCTTTTTGATTTTTTTTTATTTTGTTCTTATATTTGAATCTTCTTGCAAAACATTTATTTGAACAGTATAATGAATTCCCCCCTACAGGACGAGGTCCTATAACATATATAAGACACCAATATTGTATCATTACAACACAAATCGAATTCACATTGTCTTAATCGGCGTGGCCCCTCGGACCCGATCGGAAGCTGCGAGTAGGGACTGTGTGGAGTGTGGGAGTGTGGTTTGAAAGACGTCTGGAGTTTGCTGAAGAAGCTTCTCGGAACCGAAACCGGAACCGCAACCGGAGTCGGGTTGGAGATTTGAGTTTGAAAGACTGGATGGAACCAATGGTGGAGCCAGAGTCGCTGCAACAGAAGTCTCTGAAGGAGACTGAACCGGAATTGAACTCGAAGGCGAAGGAGGCGCTGAAGCAAAGGCGCAGAAGGTAATGATATTTTAATAAAGTTTAAACAAAATTCTGTTTCTTTCAATCTTGTTATTAATTTCACCAGTAAAGACATAATAAATAATAATAATGAATAATTAATACATAATATAATAATAATAAGTAATAATAATTAAAATAATAATAATAATAGATAATAATAATAATAATAATATAATAATAATAAAACTCCAGAAGGGCGTTGGAAAAGGGCAAAACTGTTGATTTATGCGATTTCCTAGCACAAACACAGATGTTCGTACCCCGCGTCGTTGGGCGGGGCAGATTCGGAGTCGGAGCTGGAGTCGGAGTCGGAGTCGAAGCTGCTGCTGCTGTAGAAGGAGATGAAGCAAGCGAGGGTGGCGACGCACGCGGTGTCCGGTAGTAGAGTCTCAGAAGGAGAATGGAATCGATAATTGGAATCGCGAAACGCGAAGCAAGGGACGGCTGGACGGAGGAGACGCAGAAGAAGGCGCTAACGGAGGAGACGCAGAGGGAAAATGTAAAAGGGGTTTTAAAACAACTCAGAAGTAACCCCTACGGGGTTACTTCTTCGTGTAATAATAATAATAATATAAAAAATTATAATAAAAATAAATACAACAAAGACACAGACCAAACAGGGACAAACACTACATAAAGGTCTGTTGTCTGTCGGTCGATAGACCCTGCGGTCTATCTAGACCCCAGATGATGCCCTCTCCCATAAGCTAGATCTTGCAATTCCTAGCTCACAAGCCGTGAACATAGGGGTAGCGGCCTAAGCCTCTGCGGGGGTGACCAACCCATTGATATCATCCCCCGACTTGAATTACCTCTGTTGCGAGCTTAACCCATATATAGATTATATTCCAAGTTTCAGACCTATACCTCTTATACTTTTTGAGAAAAAGCTGTAGGAGGTCCGGATGTGGCATAGCTACTTAATATATATATATATAATATTAGTATATATATATATGATATATATATATATATATATGATATATATATATATATAATATATTAGTATATATATATAATAATATATATATAATATATATATATATATATATAGTATATATGTATAGTATAGCTATAGTATATTATATATATATATGTAATATATAATATATATTATATATTTATATATATATATATTATATTAGTATATATAATATATATAGTATATTACTATAATATATATATATATATATATATATATATATATATATATATATATACGTTGCATGGAGTCGTAGGAGGCTCTGAGGTTCAGACTACTAAATGATTTTCCAATATAATTTTTTTTACCAATAGACTGACATATCATGAAATCCTTACAAATGACGATAACATTTAATTCTGTTTGTATCATATTTTTTAGAGTGAAATTTGTCAATAAGCCAAGAGCGTAAAGAACGTTGAGGCTAGAAATGTCTCGCCTCACTCATCATCTGTGTGAGTGACTTCGATGACCAAACTCTCTTGTTGAATTTAAAGAATTAAGACGCTAAAAGAGGCTTGGCCTTGAAGGAAGCTCCCTCAACCTAATTTTGCTTATACATATCTATTATATTATACGGCAAAAATTTAATTTCTTAATCTTTAGGGATTTGAGAGTATTTTATTACAAAATTAATTTCCTAATAATATACGCCAACTTTGTCTGAAATTTTTTATTTTGATTGCACATTTTTCACATTACTTAATTAAATAGTTGAAAAGGCTAATATTGTTTAATCAATTCTGATAATGTATTTTAAAATAAGGACAATAAGTCTCTCTCTCTCTCTCTCTCTCGTTCTCTCGTTCTCTCTTTCTCCTCTCTCTTCTCCTCTCTTCCTCTCTCTCACTCTCTCCTGTCTCTCTCTCTCTCTCGTCTCTCCTCTGCTCCCTTTCTCGTCTCCGCGTCTCTCGTGGTCGTCTGGCCCGTATTTCATCGTTGCCAAGGTCCGGTGGGCCGTTCTGTCGTGCCCTCTCTCTCTCTCGGTCTCATCTCCTCTCTCTTTCTTGCAACAATATATATATACTATATATATATATATATGATATATAGTATATACTATATATATATAATAATAAGTACGTATATATATATATATAATATATATAGTATATATATATCATAAGTATATATATATATATATAGGGTATATAGGGTATATACTAAAAGCTGTTTCAAACCCCTGGAGTAACATACAAACACTGCAGTTATTGCAGCTGTTTCTATCATTATAATATATATACTATGATATATAGTACTATATATAGTTATATATATATACTATATTATTATATTATACGTATATATATTAGTATAATATAATTATATATATATATATAGTATGTTTAATAACAATTTAAATTATTTTAAAAGATGGTTTAATTTTTTGCAAGTGACCACAAAGACAGGCATAATATCTACCAATAATAATAATTATATAATATATAATAATAATTTAATCATATATATAATAATAATATATAATATAATAATAAATAATAATATAATAATACACCTAATAATAATAATAATAGGTTAAGACTCAAAATCAATAATTGCATAAATAAAAAAAACACTAATAAATGCTTGCTTTTGTGTTGTTCTAGCGTCTAAGGTTCCTAAGTCTCAAAGCCATAAGACATTGCAGGTAAAAAGAATCACACTGATCATATGCTTTTCTATCAAAACTCAAAATATTCGTTTTAGTAAATAAGTATAACAAGAGAACGAGGATTCTAAAAACTTTTTATGTATTTGTGGGACACAAAGTGATTTGATAAAAGAACTTGTTCGAATAGAAACATTTACAAGTGCCCAAGGTATATTAAAATATATTTGAGTACTGGTACATAATACATATGGTAGAATAAATATTCTATGTTTATTGTATAAATCCACAATGGAACCTCACGGTATTTCTCATTATTAATTTTATAAATGGTTAATCTATTATTACTTAATATAATATATCTAAATACCCCTACGTTTATATAATTATATAATTAATACAATATATAAAATACTAGGACCTGTAACACAAATAAAAATTTGGAAAACATAAATAATTAAAGGAATCGATATTAATCTATAATCATCTATATGTAATACACAAAAAATATTATATAATAATATATATAATAATATATAATACTATATCGTATTAAGTTATAATATTACCTATATTAATGAAACTATATTTATAGATATTTACTATTAATTAATTATACATTATCTTGACAGTATATTAAAAATTTAGCCATTTCAATTATAAATTAATTATGAGGTCTCTATTGTATGAATCGCATAGTCCCTTAAATTATTAAATACTATTCTCACTTCTCTTCAACCCGGGAAAAGCTGGGGCTGGATAGTTTAAAGCTTTGCGTTAACACGAAGTTCTGAACGTGCATGAAATATTACTCATATCAGTTAATTTTGTGTAGGCCAAATGGCTAACAAGTATATTTTACGACTCTCTTTGAAAAACTCAATACAGGACAGTGGGATGAACTCTTAAAAATTGGATACTCTGTTAGATGATTAAATCATAGTCTCTGAGACATGATATTATCCAAAACAAAATAATAAAGATTTAATTAGTCTACTCCAAACTTTCTAAATTTCTGTTCCTACATAGTAATTCACTTTGACTGCTCTCTGTTCAATAGATTCACAAATTAGGATAATATACTTAGTGTAGGCCCATATATAATAATTCGTATAATTCGAATTTTAACATTAATAATATCAGAGAGCACGAAGAGGTTTTTGGATTAAATACGATAATACAATATAGACCTAAAATATTATCGGCCTCAGAATATAAATAAAGTTTTGTTATGTTATATTAAAAACTACATTAAGAAAAAAAAAATATTCATTATTAATTTTAATGGAATATAACCTTACATGTTGTCGTAAAATGTAGCAGGAAAAAAAACAATTTATTGTTAAAAAAATTATAACAAAAAAACAAAAAAAACAAAATAAGACCAGATGAAAAAAAAAACATTTTTAAATTAATGCGACCGAACAACCAATCCACCGCTCTGGGGACCATTTAAAAAAATCTTAAATTATTAAACTCCCAGTTAGGTGTAATAAAGGAACAGCTGTTCATTGACTTTCAAAAATTCGTCGAGAAGGCATTTTGTCTAATGCACTATTAGTAATATTTCTACTGAAATAGTGAAATGCCCTACAAGCCTTGATTACTTTTTTTATACATAGGTCTCTCTCTCACAAATAAAAATTCCAACTACTATTTGCTCCCGCAGAAGATGGATCTGCTGACTATAGGTAATACTTGAGTGTTGTGACAGAGACACTCTCATATGGAATCACAACTTATCTTGAAAAGTTAACTACGCATTTCACTGTGTTCTTTTTGGACTAGGTGAACTATTCAGCTCCCTCTCCAAATGGAGTACACTCTCGTGTAATTTTAATAATTTTGATAAGATGCTTTCTTCACCAACTCGTTGATTTTTTAAGTTCACAGCAAGCATAATTAAAATAATAAGTGATATATCTATATATATCTTAAATAGGATACCTAATATATTTTAGATCTTACAATTTTATAAATGTCGCCTACTATATATTAATATTGAAAGTTATAATCTAAAATAATATTTTACAAAATTTTCTAAGTGTATAAAACAGATGCTTAAGATATAATAAGTTATCTTATGGTATATTTATAAACGGATTCTGCCATCCTTTTATTTCTCATGAAATAATAGGATATATATAATATATATATATTGTTTTATATTAATAATCAACTATTTATAAACATATATACATATAGTATAACTATATACTATAGGCGTTTATTATATTAGGGTATTTAGGTTCAAAGTTTATCCTCCCTGAAAAGTGACTCCCATCCCGCCTGGTGTAACTGAACCAAGCACACTTCTAATATGGGACAGTGCTACAGGAAAAAAGATAAATAAACATCTTGTTAAATTTATTATCCCGAGACGGTCCAGGACCGCATATATGGTAATATCCATGAAATTCAAAAAAATAAATAAACGCTTTTGAACAATATATAGGAAATAGCTAAAAATAATATTGGGAGGAAACTTGGTAATCTACTATTAACCGTTTTCTGGAGAATAATCCTACAGAGAGAGAGCATCCGGAACCCAGCTCAGTTACGACTAGTGAGCATCGCATAAGGTGCAGTTTGTGCCAAGAGATAGGTTAGAGGAAATTGGTCCCTTGTAATCTTGTATTTGTTAAACTAACCAGAGGAAGGGCATATCCCAACGGCAAGGTTAAACTTGAAGAAAGTAGAAACTCGATTGTGCAGAGTACGGGGAGTGTTTCTCGGCTATCCTTACCTTAACCATGGGGACGTCGGTAGTTGGTACTTCTTGATCTTGCACCCCTCATGTCCCTTACCGTACGTGAGTTATATCGAACCCCTCTATAATAAAGGATATATTATTATAAAAGAATAAATAATATACCATTTTATTTCTCGTAAATAAGTTAAAAAAATTATAAAATATTCATTATTTGGCTTAAACTTACTTTGCTTTCTCATGATTTAGATAATGCAAGGGATTATTCAAAAGCGTTCAATTCATCAACTCAGTACGTCTTGCCAAAGAATTCTAAGATCATAACTAGTTAAGGTTATGTATGAATATAATATAAATATTACTAATTAAATAATTTTTATTTAAGTATTCATCAGATTGAAATTGCTTTGACTCTTCAAATATATATTAAGATTATAAATTAATTTAATTACACTGTTGATGACTGTGATATTATTGTATTAGTTACATTGCAGTATGATGTGCTTCGGGAATGCTTTTGTAATGTTGACAAAATATAAGTATTTATAATACTCATATATAGTTATAAATAATTAATTATTTCATATATACTTATTTTACAACAGGAATATAATATATGGTACGGTTATGACAGAGTAAGTATCAACTTTTTAATAATTATCCAGGGTTAATAAAATAATCTCTTAATAAATATATTTATAATTAAACATAATAATATAATATTTTCTATTTAAGTCCAATATAGTATTATATAAAAAATATATAAGATTATAAATATATATATGATAAATTATTTAATAAAAAGTGCCACCCGATTAATTCGAGATCAGAGGAGGCTTTTAAACAAAAAAGTGTCTCCGCCTGCATTGCGATATTCTCGCCTGGACAACAAATGTTCTGATATGAAGAAAACACGTAACATACCCACCTTGCTCCCCACAAGGGACCGCACAAGCACATGTACGAGGAGGAGACTTCAAAACCCTTAAGCACACCAATTGCTTCTCTGTATCGCAACTAAGTTGTAGGCGTCAAGATACGTAATTTCCCAGCGGAAAGACGCTTTTGGGCAACTTTTGACTTATACCAATGCGATAGTAATATATATATATATATATATATATATTACTTATATAGCCTAAAATAATATAATAATATATATGGTAATTATAAATTTTAAGTATGATATATAAAATATATGTATATATATTATATTATATATATATATATATATTAATATAATATATATATATGTAGATTAATAAAACTAAAAAGAAGGTTTAACCCAATCCTGACAATGATACTTTCTCTGAGATTAAGGCTAAGAAATATATGAAGGTAGTGAGCATAGAAATCATCTTGATGTAATAGACATATAATGGTAATTTACGCGTTATATCCCGAAAATGGTTTTTGTATGGAAAAATGTGAGAGAAAATTAAAAATAAAGAATTAAATTCTTTTGTGTTTTTTGTCATTACATTTTTTTTTTATATTCTCCACGAAAACTTACGATAGGTATCAGAAGAATAAGGGAACTATACATAACGATTCGATGTACTTTAGGAATTACATCTCAGTCAACGGCCCCGATAGTAATAATTAAAAGGTTGCACGTAAAGGATATAATAAAAGAGAAGTTCTTATTTTTTTTCTATTATAACTATAAAATAGAAAGGATTTTACCCCAGGGCTTTGTGCATAACCTCGGCTAAAGATGCAATAGAATTGGGAAAGATCTCTTTCTTTCTAATCTTAAGCTAAATTGTCTCTGTGATTTTCGAGAATAATATTCGGATTAGGGACTATTTACTGCCCACCCCTACTGTTCCGGGTGAGAAGTCATCCACGGAACCTCTTAAGAGCTTAACTTTCTGTTATAATTGGATCTATAGGAAACTTCGTCGCAATGGAAATAGAGTTCCTTTCCTGCCCCTCCCCTACGGGCGTTAGTGCCGTGAAACACGTCTGCTCAATTGCTTACCCTGCGATATCCCTTGCTCAATATATATTCTCGTATTATTCAATGCTAACATCTTCTTTCAGCTCTGGAAGCGGGTATATGGAAAACCGATTCCGCAGAAGAGTGGCAGCTCTGAATCTTCTAACCATCATCCAATAACTTTCATTTGCATTATGCCTAAAATCTCTGAAACTGTCCATAAATCTCGCTTCCTGGGTAACCTGGAATCTCGTACTCTTCTTTCCAATCATCAGTATGACTTTTGGCTTTCGAGATCTACTCGTGACAGGGCTTTCGAGATCTACTCCGGACATTCTTTCTTA
This sequence comes from Trachelipus rathkii, assembly GCA_015478945.1. Lineage (NCBI taxonomy): Eukaryota > Metazoa > Arthropoda > Malacostraca > Isopoda > Trachelipodidae > Trachelipus > Trachelipus rathkii. The sequence goes on from JABUQX010006914.1 coordinate 28,838, forward strand.
TCAACGATTTAGGGTCTTCTGCCATTAGGAGAAATGATGTCAGTTCTGTGGTACAGCTTCTTTACCTTGGCCATAATTATTATAATATATATATTATATAAAATTATATATTATTATAATAAATTAATTTAATATATTAATAAATATTAATATATATAAATATATTTGCTTATTCTATTTTATATCTGAATATTTCATATATATATTACTAACTGTTAATAAAAATATTAATAAAATATTAATAAAAAATGTTAAAGAATTAAATTTTAATTCAATAATGATTTAAATTAATTTAATTTATTCATATTTAGATTTAAATTTCATTTTTTTTAAAAAAAATATATATAATTAAATTAATTATATAATATATATTAATTAAAATTATTATAGTATAATATATATTACAACCATACTAGATGATAGCTTATATGTTATATTATTGAGAAAAACTAAAAGAGGTATGTTTAATATATATATATATATATATATATATATATATATATATGTTATTATTATATATATATATATATGACCTACCGTGTGGTTTACAGATATATCTTATATATATGTTTGTATATATATATATATATATATATATATATATATATATATATATATATATATATATATATATATATATATATATATAGGTAAGAGGCCTTAAATAAATATAGTAGATCTTGAATAAAAATATATAACAATTAATTTTAATAAATAGTAGTTAAGCACAAATTTTCGTTCTTTACAAAAGAACCTCTTTCAGGTGCATATATGTATAGACTAAGAAAAATTAATTAATAAAAATAAAATATAATACAAAATATTTCATAAGATGCGAGATTTTATCATTTTAAAATAGTTGGAGGAGTTCATAATTAAGTTTTGTATGGGATCTATTGGTATTTCACCTGTTTGTCTGTTGAAGTTAATAGAATTGTTAATACAAAAAGATTCAAGTAGTTTACGTTTTTGTAAGTTTTGAACGTGTTGTATGGGGGTCATGGAATCGATGTCAATGGTATGATTGAGAGTGGAGCGATGAAATGTGAGGGCGGAGTTTAGATTGTCATTAATTAGGTCTTGTTTATGTTGGTATAGACGCCTCTCTCTTTACCTCAGTCCCAGTTCCTCTCACTCTTCGTCATCGGTTTTAGAACGTTGGACTCCGCGTTGCTGAGTTAACAACAACCGGATGCTCCAACCACTAGGCCATCCACGTCCCCAAAAAAGAACGCTTCAAACGTAGTTTTTAAAGCACCCGGTTTTCTCATCCCATAAATTCTGAGTACTCAAAGGCCCAGCCCCGATTTTAAATGAATGAGTCACAGAGTTAGTATATATATATATAGTATATATATATATATATATATATATATATTATATTAGTCGCGACCAAAAGAAGAGGGTATATAGTATATATAGTAGTTGGTATTATATATTATATATATATATATATATATATATATATATATATTATATATATATATATATATATATATATATATATATATGTTATATATATATAAAATATATATATATATATATATATATATATATATATATATATATATATATATATATATATATATATATATATATATATATATATATATATATATATATAGTGCGATGATGAGCAGGAATGCAAAGGATGAACTGACATAATCAAAATATAGTGAAAACTTTGAAAAAATCTTGAAATGTGAGCTTTAATAGTAGTAATGACAGCGTTCGCAGAGTTCCTAATAATTTTTGATAAATAGTAGCTGCTGCGATTAAGGATATTTATATGTATATAAGAGAATAAATATTTTTGGTGGTATGCCTTGCTTAGTGGGTGAGACTACCTAATCTAACCTAACTTAGCCTATCCTAACCTAATCTAAACTAACAACCTAGCCTAACCTAACCTATGCCTAGAATAAGTCAAAATTTGATTGTATGAACACTGACTGTTATATAAATCGATGCTACCTATGATACATGCCATATGGTAAATTAATGTTTTAAAATCAGTAAAATATGTGTGCTGCATAAAATGGTTGGCGGTGCACCGGAATTTTGCTGACAGCATCAATTTCACAAAAACTGTCGCTTATGACATTTTGCCTCTCAAGCGACGATATATATATATATATATATATATATATATATATATATATATATATATATATATATATATATATATATATATATATATATATATATATATATATATATATAAGTATATATATATATATATGCCCTTTATTAAACCAGGGAGCGATTTTTTTTTTTGTATTGCTAGTATATTATACTAACAATGAATTTAAGCGGTGACGGACATGACTCAAAAATATATAGGACCTGTTATATTTTATGATTCCGTCATATTTTTTTTACCATAAAACAATTTAATGCGAATAGACTGCCATAATGACATATAAAATAGAATTAATATATTACTAGCTATTTATTATAATACCAATTACCATAACTTCATTGCATTTTTAGTCAGAGGAAACGAACTTCCTGATCTAATTATCCTACTTAATAAATAAAATACAATAATTTTTAATAGGGAGATCTCCCGCATGTAAATATACCCCTAGACTCAAGGTCTTCACAAAATAGATATTTTAAAAGATAAATTTTAATATTCCTAAAAATACCAAGTTACAATTTACTTCCCTGTAAAAAGGAAATTTTTATTATCAAGTTTCACGGAAGGCCTTTTTCGGTCCCCGTGTTACAAGCAGATAAATACGTTTTATTTACAAGTTCAATATATATCATAAATAAAGAATGAAAGGTGGTTCCTCCATTCTCGTAAGCTATGAATAATTTCCTTTCTGACTAACTTTTAAGGAAACTACGAGAGTCTTCCTTTACATGCGTATCTATAAATTTTCCTATGTCAACAAACTAAATCCATTTACTTTTATCCCCCATAATATTATTAAGCTGCAGTGTCTAATATATTTTAATTACTTTTAATAAAACAAAATAATTATAAGATTAAATTTGCACTTCAAAAAGATAACTTTGTTAATAAAAATACACTCTAGGCGCTGGAGAGGAATTTCTATGCCCCTTCCTGTATTCTCTGAGCGACATTACAAAGTGGTTCAGCACTTTAACAGACAGGCAAATTTTTTTTAAACTTTATTTATTCTCAGAATAGAGGCGAATTTGAATATTTTGGGGTGTTCGGTGTTATGTCTTTTGATTCACCCAAATTTCTTTCGGTCTTTTTTTCATTATTGTGAAACTTTATTATTTCGTTGTTGTTATTGTTTTTTAGACTCGCTCGTTCTTGAATTTCAAATTTTAAACGAGAGCTTATCACGAAGTGCTTTTGGAGGATTTCAGTGGTGGGGAGTTCTTCTTCTCTCTACCCATCCCCCATTCTCGCATGTCGCGGCTTTCTTGTTTTGACCTTCGTTGGAAGATTTTTTTTTTTTTTTTTTTTTGTATGGTGATTTTCAGTTTATGAAAGAACTATTTACTTGATAACGACTTTTTTTAATTTCTTTTTTATAACAAGAAACTTTCTTCACGTTACAAGATATGCCTTCAGTATTATTAAATATAGCCACAATACTTACTTTCTTAACACTAGTTAAAAATATTTTCTTCACTTGGGTTTAGATAATACTAGCCACTTTCATTATCACCGAGTTA
>JABUQX010006914.1:40000-45559 GCA_015478945.1 Trachelipus rathkii
GCACAGACGACCAACTAACTGTAGGTTCCCAATTGCTGTCTGTACATTTGTAACGTTGCCATGCCTCACCATATACCGAAGGGTTATATATTTACATTGTAATATATGTATTTCATTACTTTACATAAATTCTTTTAATATATTACATTAATCATAACTATTATGTGCTTCTATTCCTAATAATAAAGTACCAATTATGATTCGTCACAGAAATATTCCAAACCAACCGCCAAATTTCATGTGGCAATATCTGGAAACGACGAGCTAATTCGAAATTTTCAAGGTCATTTTCGTTTTCTCCATGTTGAAATGATTAGGAAATTTCACTGTTGACCAGTGTAATCTTTGTTAGCTGGGATAAGTTTTCATCAGAATTTTCCATTCTAGCAAAGAGATTTTGAAATGGTTGGATTTTTTCTCACATGTCATATATGGACAGAGTCTGTGGGTGATATATCAGAAAAAACGAGTTATCCAGACATGCTGGCCCCAAAGAAACGCTAGGATCAGGGGCAAGCAACTGCGATGAAAGCCAGCTGCTTGCTGATTTCATACCCATTGATCAGGAGATGCCCAATGTCAACAAGGAGATATATAGAAATTAGATGCTGAAATTTCTGATGGGGCAAATGGCCCTGTCGCTTTATCGGAATGCCGTGAAATGCCAACTTCTGAGCAAAATTGAACAATTCTTCGGGTGCTCGCTGAAATCCCTGAATACTACGGTCATCCAAGTATTAAGATCATTGAACTTTCCCAAAACGGTAAATAAATCAGATATGAATAAAGTTATAAAACGATCATTACAACATCAATGCTTCATAGACATTGATCAGATATGAATACATACCCAAATTCCTATTGATAAGCTATTTTCTCAGGACATTCAGTACTACAACAACTTCTCTTTTTCAGTATCAAATAGGGTGATAGGAGCTTGTGCAGCTTTCTTCTGCCTACCAATTGGTAGGATTTTGGAAGTTATCACCACAGGACAAAATGCAGCATGATACTGACAACGTTAAGTATTTCTATCATACAAGATTCTACTAAATACTATCTACAATTATTTAGTCGTGTATAACATATATCCTATTAATTATATTTGCTCTTTAACACCAACAATACCTTTCAGAACGATTACAATTAAAAGAGGAGACAAAAGGGTCAAAAAATTGCGCAGCAATTTTAGCGCAGAAAGAAGAACAAAATCCTGTTCCGAAAAGGTCAAAGGAATGGGCTTTGATTGCACGGCGACCGAGCTGCAATACCCTTGTGTGATATTGTGATCAATTAATCATTTTCACATCACACCACAAAAAAGCCCGCCAAGGCAATAGATGTAGCTCATGGGAATATGGTCAAAACACTACGGAACAGCTTCAAACAAGACTGAACTTAGCAAAAGCAGATGGAACCAATGTCAATACTGTTCATTCACGTGGTTCCATTAGATATTTGGAAATGTTCTAGGAGTCCCATTACAGTGGGATATTTGCATTTTAAATCTAAATGAGTTAAGGCACTAGTTTATGAAAATTTGATCGGGAACTACCAAAGGGCCAGATAAATTTTCTGGAACCATTGGCTCACAGCTAAATGCAATTGTTTCCCAAATGGTTGCGGTGTGTGCTAAGTTCTAGGCCAATCCAATCCAAATTTGTCAAACGTAGACAATAAGTTCATATTGCCATGATCTTATCGAACTGACCAGTACTCAACTGCATTATCGCATCTCGCTGGCGGCTGTAATCACACGGAACATAGATGATTGATTTGGCCTTTTAGAAGCTTGAAACCTACTGAACTATTCTCGATTGAGAATAACATTAGCATGCAGAATCTTGCAGGTATTATGTACCCATTTCCAACCTACTAAAAATCATACAAGCTGATTGCCGAAATTTATATAAAGGATGTACTTTTCCTAGTTTGAGTGTGATAATTAAGATTAAAACAAATATACCTTAACTGAACGGTCCCAACAAACACCTATTTAATAGTGATTCAAAGAATCAATAAATTTCCTGATTCCAAATGCCTAGGAACCGAATTGTATAAAAGTTATAGATACATACGTTATTTTGCTCATGGGTTGAAAATATTCTCCTTAGGAATGAAGTTACAAGGATGAAGAGGTTAGAAGGGAAAGCGGTTAATAAGCTTTATGCATTGAATGGCCTACATGGAGACTTTCATGTAGAAGAGAGATTTGGTAGCGTGGGAACGTGAGCAGTGGATGATGACAATGAAGCCAAGTTAGTGGAAGTGATTATCCCTCAATGAATAACAGATCCTGTAAGCGTGATTGTTCACACCGCAGGGCACAGGTGATACTACCTCATCAACAGCTGCTGCTACTGTTATTATAAAATGACCCCAATTTCCAAATGACACACATTCCACCGGTTTTCAGACTGATTGAAGAAGATAAAAATATCTTGGCTACTTTATCGAAAACTTGAATTTATCGAAAAACCACATGAGTGTCACAGCCAAAATGTTGAAAGACATGAAAAAACTTGTTACTGAAGCTTCAGCATCTGTAGTTGGACACGATCGCAGAGATGGAGTCATTCGAAACAAAATTAGGTCCAGGAAATTAATTGAAAATTTCCAATCAAAAAGTGATTTTAAATTTTAATGTTTTATATATTTTTTTCTGTTTTCTATATAAATAACAATTGCAAGGATTTTATATATATGAAAAAGTATCCTTTGTCACTATTTTTAGTAAGTTTATGGCCACTATTTCAACTACAAAAAAACCAAAAAAAACATTAGTTTTTGGGGAGTAATTACAATATAGTTTTTAGGAAACAAAATGTATTAAATTCACAAAATTTTCTCCACTATTACTTTATAGCATCATTTGGTACCTAATTAATGCTTGTAGCTTATTTTATAAAGCATTTATGATTATTTTGTTATTTTTAACCCATAAAAATGTCAAATATTTTACATTTTGAGACAAACCCAAGTGGATAAAGCAGTAAACAAAAATAACTAACATGCCTCTCCTTCTTCTTCATAAATCGTCGTTTTAACACAATCCACAAGACCATCGGTAATTAGGAGGCGACACATTTTTGATTTTGTTAACACTTATCTTTCTATTTTTCCGCACACCCCTTAACTATATCATATAATCATAACACTTATATATACTTATTCATAAACTATATAAACTATATATAACTTTATATAGTATAGTATATAGATATTACTATATATATATAATATATATAACTATTATATATATATATATAAATTACTATATATATTATATCTACTAATCATATAGATTCTATACTATATCTACTATATATATATATATAATATATTAGTAACTCTTTATATACTTATATATACTATAATATGATATTACTAATATATACTACTATATATATATATATATATACTATATATATATATTATACTATATATATACTACTGATAAATATACTATTACCTATATATATAATATTATAATTAAATCAAGATGTTTTCGTCATATGGAAAGGATGGATGGATAGCATCGGTTCGTTAAGCATAATGTGACTATAGTGCGTGAGTGTGCTGATTGAATCAACCGGCCTGAAGACAGAAGAAAAGGTGTATTGAGTCTGTAAAAAATGCCTGAAAGAGAGTAATGTGAGTTGGCAGAGGCGAGAAGAAAGGTGCATAACACGGAAGTGACATGACTGTCTTCGTATAGGTGTCATGGCTGCGGGCTCTTGCCCAGGAATGACCCATATTGACGAGAACCACAGGGAGGGTCCGTTGCAGTCTCCGTGAAAGCTTCAGGGTGGGATTTTTCTGATTCGACGATATTTTACTGGGCTATGAAAAGAGGACGATAAAAAGGGGAGGCTTCATTTTTGATTTGCGTCATGTTCTTCCACTACTTTTCTGTTTCGGTTTATACAACGCACCTGACCCCAATTTTTGAATAGTAAGGAAAATAATATTATATATATATATATATATAATATATATATACTATATATATCTATATAGCTTATAATATATCTATACATATATATATTATAGTTATGTTATATATATATACATATATATATCATATTATATGTTCTTATATACATACTACGATATACTACTATATAATATAAATATATATATATATATATATATATACTATATACATATACCTATAATATATATATTATTTATATATATTATACTATATAGTATATATATATATAAATGATCATATATATATATATAATAATTATATATATAATATATATTATATATACGCAATTATATATATATATTATATACTATTATATACTACTATTACTATTATCTATATAATATATACTATACTATATATAATATATATGTTATATATAAATTATATATATAATAAATATATATATATATATATAATATAATATATAATACTACATAATATACAAATTATAATATATGAAAATATTACTATATACTAATATATATAATAATATCATAATATCATGATCCGCGTTTTAAGGTCAAATGTGTCACGACATATCCGATATTTTCAGAAAAGATAATCAGCAATTTTACATAAAATTAACCCCCATGCAACGTATCTGCACAGTATTCTCAAATTAATAAATATATATAAAATATATATATCATACTATACTACCCCTATATCTAATTAATTAACTAATAATTATCAATTAATAATTACATGCACTATATATAGCTATAATATATAATATAAATATGAATATTAATAATATAATAATATATTATACTATATAACATAAATATATATAGAATAATATATAAAAGAAAAAAAAAGTTATCATTTCGTGGGTCAAAATTGACCCCATGGCGATCCATAAATGCATGAATTACTACTTCCATTATGGATTATAATCTAAAATTCGCGTTTAAATAGGACAATTCGAAATACGAGTGTGATAAATGCAAATTATTATCTCAAATATACACTTTTTTTCATTTTCGAAAAGAACCAAATTATAACATTTCTTATACCGTAATAGAAGAGAGGAAATGACGTCTGAAGATTCTCGCTTAAAACTGAGACACAGATGAAGAACTGCAACTAAAATTATCTAATACTGCTGTGTGATATTTAAATGAAAAAAATTAAATTAATCAAATTTCTGACGAAGCTCTATAAAGAACAGATAAAGTCGTGTCTTTGATCTAGAAAGGCCAAATGTGGATCGAAGTTCACTGCCACACATTTCCCAAAATGAGACGAAAATATAACTGTTGAATTTACTAAAGAATACATCACTTATATTATATATCTAAATAATATATACTATATACATATATATATAATATAATACTATATATAATATATTTATACCTATCAATATATATATCTACTTTCATATATATAATAATCATAAATAATAATACTATATGATCATGGCCCGATATGTGGCCTATACATACTAATATATATATAATATAATTATATATTAATAATATATAATAGATTAATTATATCTTATATAATATCTTCGCATGTAATAGTATTCGCCCCCTAAAAACGGAGCACTTTAATCA
>JABUQX010006915.1:0-27500 GCA_015478945.1 Trachelipus rathkii
ATTCTGAAAAGTAATTCGGATAAATCTGAATAATCCTCTCTTGGGGATGCGGGGGAATGGAGATAGAGATGAGAGTAAGATACAGATATCAGAGTGATGCACGGGGTAGAAGATTGTTTATATTATATAGATATAGCTCGCGAAGACATTCTCAGGTCAGGCCCTTCCGAGGGGTGTAGTACACTCAAAAGTTCACTGGTCCTTCGTACCGCGCCAAATTACGCATATGGAGCACAGGATGCAGGCTTTAAAGTGCAGGAGATTTAAAATTGCAGTAGGAATATAGAAGATGGAAGAGAATTCACAAAACAGAGGTGGTGGGACAAAGAAGGAAGCACACAGCAAAACTGCACTGGAGTTACCCAATGGATCAACACAATGACTGCGTGCCAGATACAGCACTTTTGTGCTAACGACGGCGTCGTAATAGGTGGTTTACGGAGTGATCAAGTTCCTTCGAGCTGATGTTGCCGGCTGCGGTATCTATAAGTGATAGAGATACAAGCACCAACATACGCCCGTCGCAACAGGATAGCGGGTCAATGAACTGGAAAGTACTGAACAGTTTATAGCCTTTTGCCGGTTGATCGACCTGTTCCAAAAGCCGGGGTGAACCAGAGCCCTCCCCCCAAGAATAGAGCAGTAACTCCATACATGGCGGTGAAGTTTTACTAGCGGAGCAACTGAAAAGGCAGGAGAGTCTCACAGTCTAAAGAATTCCAGTGTCTTTTCGGGAGGAGGATGTATTGTTGCTGATTGGAGGTTTCAATGCAAGAGAATGGTGGAATAGCATGGAGAAGAGATAAGTTGTCAGACGATTGAGAGGACGACAGTAACTGTCGAAAGACCGGAAAGTTAGAAGGTATTTTTGGAGAATTGTAAAAGTTGGGTTTATTAAAGAATGTGAATTTCACAAAGTTCAGTTTTCCTATTCGCATGCGCGGAAGAATAGAAAAATCGGAAGATGTAAGACGAGTAGGTCAATTCAGAGAGTGAAACTGTGGGAGTAGGAGTTGATACTGTGTTAAAGAATGAAGGAGTGCGAGTCATCGGAATGACGGAGTGGATAGAGTTGAGAGCGGGTGCAGTGAGAAGTATGCATTAATGAAAAGTAGAATAAAGTAGGAGATTAAGACAACGCTGAGGCAACCACCACATTGGACAGTAAAAGAAGATGGAAGTCGCCCAGTGCTAACAACATGCTCGATATTGCGAGGGCATTTTGAAGAAGCCTAGATATGTAAGCAAAGAGAAGGGAGGAAACCCAAAGGAGGGGAGGCTTGGAGAGCAGCTGACGATTGCCACGTACCTCGGTCGATGCTCTGAGATATGTTTCCAAGCGCCACGACCCAAGTTCTCCGCGGTAGTTCTAAGAGCGAAAAACCATAAATCGGTTAGATAGGAGGTGTATTATCGCGCAGTAGACCTCGTGCAACGAGAGCCGTACTGCGATCGGAGTGAGTTTCCAGGATGAGTCTAACAGAAGTGAGTTGAGAATGGGTTTCATAGTATTCTTAGATAGAATACAAGAGGCTATCTACGGGCGATTAGTTAGATAGGATTGCGACGCGGCTTCGCTTTTTTTCGAATCGAGGTATGGACATGTGAGTGCTTCAACATTAGCGAGGGAGGGAAAAGTGCTAAGAATATATGAGACATTTAGAGGAATATAGTTTGAGCGAGTGGCCTGAAGAGATTAGCCTTTCAGGTTGGAGAATTAGCAACACAAGGATCAGATCGAATAAGAGGAGTGAAAGGCAGTTTACAGAGGTTGCTAGAGATGAGATGTTGTCAGATAGAACAGAGAGTTAGCGACTTTCCTTTGGTTGAGAAGCGCAGCTTTGCTCGCGAGAGTATCCGCTGCAACGATTGTCTAGCTGAATGAAGATTAGCAAGATTGATTAGGAGAAACGAGAATTTTTCCACACCCGGATAGTCACTGTCTCTAGCCTAATAAGTTTCCACGAGAATGAAGCACGAGTCGACACATGGAGTTATGAGAAAAAAAAGGGATTTTAGTTTTAGAAAGGAATGAATAAGGAAATGAAAATTTAGCTGGAAGAAGGAATGAACTGTCTTCATCCATCAAACGATTACAGCTCCCTCTCTTATGCTTTACAGTCTTTATACAGTCCATTCGATATTATTCCTTAATTGAAGGTAGCTCAATTATTGCTATCATCTGCAGAACTTGGAACACTTAACATTTAAAGTTCTGGGCTAAATATTCTTATACTGTAGTGGAGGACAGCCACTTGACTAAGAATCGCTTACGGAAACAACAAGACATGTCTCATTTTGGCCAGTATTAATAAGATACTATTTTCATTTTCATTGATTAAGTATTATATATTATTATTATGTATTATTATATTATATTGGATTATTGATATTATATTTATTATTATTTTTTAATTATATTATTTAATTGATATATTATTATTAGCATTATTATTATTATTATTATTATTAGAGACATATAGTGAATCAAAAAATTTTTATCATAGTATAAATAATTTCGGGAGGTTTAACCCCTGACCTCCTGTTACGCTCTTATAAGTATATAGTGGTTGCTCGTTGTCGGTCACGTCCGGTGCCTATGGATGTTTGTCCGTTGTTTGTCCTATGATGGTGTGTGGCATAGCTGGGGTATGATTATATATATATATATATATATATAATATAATATATATATTATATATAGATATATATATATATATACGTATATATATAGTATATTATATATATATATGATGTATATATATATATAGTATATATATATTATTAGGGATGTGCCGAATAATCGGTAAGTATTCGGTAATTCGGCCTATTCGGCCAAAATGCCGAATATTCGGTATTCGGCTTTTTTGCCGAACTATTCGGGGCGAATATTGAGCCTTTATAACAATAAATTATGTCAACATAAGAAAGTTTTTTCAATTTAAAATTGAAATTTTTAGAAACTATTTTCGAAAAAATAAAAATATAGATAAATTTTGTAGCCAATATGGCGAAAATCTTTGTCATCTGTCAGATCCTATAAGGGCCTTTTGACATTTTTCAATATTCGAAAAAATAGAATTCATTTAGTGATACGGATAAGCTGGACGCAAACATGGTCAGCTTGTATAAAGGGAGAAGTGGCTTGTTATTCAATTTCATCTTATTCAGCATGTTTGCAGACTATGCATTTCACTGATTCAATATTATGTCCAGAAGCGTTAACGATATTTATCTACTCCTTGCCAAAGCATATACTGCATCATTTTCAAACCATTCAGCAACTGGCGCTGCAAAGCTTAAACTTTACAGATGCAGCTGAATGTCCAACAGCATAAATTAATTCAAGAGGTTTCTACACGCTGGAACAGACTATATGAATATGCTTAAAAGATTATTTGAACAAAAAGTTCCCTATCCATATACGCTGCTGAATGCAATCAGAAAAGGTTGACTGATTTTCAGTGGCAAAATTATTCCATTTATTGAGGCCATTTGCAACATCAGCTAAAACAACATTACGTGAAGTAACAGTCCGCCCAAGTGATCGCTTGCCATTTTAGAATAATCTATTTTTAAATAAAGCAATTAAAAGCAAAAGCTTCGGTGGAATAATTACACTCGTTGAACGAGCTTTAAGAAATCAGTAGAAAAGAAGACTATCTAAGTTTTTATGTGATAAATCTTTGTGTGTAGCTACTTTTTAGATATGGCGTTTTCAAGCTAATTTGTCAACATGAATCAGATGAATCAGTAAAATATATGGTCGTTGAGGCAATGGAAAGAAATGCATGAAAATTTAGCTCCTAACTCTTTCTGCTGACGATGATTTCACTAGTGGGGAAGTGAACCTGAATGGTTACCATTTTTCACTTCTTTGTAATGGATTGTTTTAGAAGAAATTGTGGCATCAAAATCGTCATATAACAGGAAAGAAAGTGAGAGTGAAAAAAGAAAGTCCCATTCTTCTGACCGATGTGATTAATTTTTTTGTACATAAAAGCTAAAGGGCACATAGGAACTTAACATCAAGATCAACACAAATATATAAGTTTGCCTACTTTGACCGTGAAGACAATGTATTCCCTTTCAATTGGTGGAAAAAACACTGGAAATAGTTTTATGAATTTGAAAAAACTATCAATAAAATATTTCAGCTCCAGCGTCATCAGTCGAAAGTGAAAGAATATTTAGAACAGGAGGTAAATATATGAAAGCCAACAAGAAATAGTTTTATCCCCTGAAAAGGAGAACTGGCTAATGTCTCGTCATTTTACATTAAAGCATATTCAAATGAAGTTAGTTTAATATCTTTAACTATTTGAAAACTTTTCAATTTTCATTATTATTTTTATATATGTGAATGGTTTGCTAAAGGTAGAAATAGTTGTTTACTTTTTGTTTTTATTACTTGAAAATGTGTTTACCGTTTCATATTTTCTTGGAGCGGGTTCACAATTGAATTATTTATTATTGATGTGCTGATTCCAAAAATGTAATCTTTTTCGCTGTAGCTATTGTCGCATTTGTGAGATATGGTGTGTAACACAGATTTGTAGAAAATTTTAAGGTTTTATTTTTTTTCAAGAGGTCAAATTTATTGATAATATATATAGTATATATATATAATATATATATACTATATATATATATATATTATATAATATATATATATATATATATATATATATATATATATATATATATACTATATATATATGATTACGGTATATATATGTATATATATTATATATAGTATATATTATATATATATTTATATATATTATATATATATATATATATATATATGATATATATATATAATATTATATATACCGTTATATATATTATATATATTCCTTTTATGTAGTATATATTATATATATATATATATATATATATATATATAATATATATATATATAATATATATATATATATTTATATATATATATATATATATATATATATATATATATATTGGATATATGAAGGGAGAGAAACAAATCGCAATGATATGATGCATGTCTTTGATAGATATATGTTAAACATATAATACAACTATGAATAAAGAGTAATATGGGACAACAATGAATGTAATAGAAGGAATGGGTTTAGTAATGTAAACATACCTACGATGGTAGTACCTTTCTCTTCGTAGACGATCTACTGTGCATAGCGGTCTGACATATCGCCATTCATCAAGCTCCAACATAGTCCGGCCCATTCATATTTGATATCTTCACTTGTCTTGGAAGTCTTCCTGAAGCTTTTAGATCTTGATCGAAAAACGTTACTCCTCTTCCAACACTAACATCGCTCTAGGTTATCCGGAAATTTTCCTATGTGAGAATGTAAGTAGTGCAACCTTATACTCATATTCTACATTCATGAGAATGAAAACTGTCTAGAAGTTCCTGTACAATGTTAGTGTTCTCGTCTTTCTGTTTCTCCAGAAAATTTCTGTGCTACATCTGAAAAAGCATTCCACGCCTTCGCGTCTAACCAACAACAGTCATTTGTTGTGGCAAAAGCAAGCATCACGCGAGGAGTGTCGACTTGGTGGGCCATCAAATTTCCCAGCTTTTTTCTTCTCGTCACTCAGACCAGGAAACGTTGAACATATATAACGGAAGCATTCACCATCATGGTCCCAGGGCCTTCACAAATTGTTTCATCAAACCAATTTTATGTGTAGTGGAGGTAAGATGATGTTTTCTCTCTGTACACGTGGTTCACGTACGATGTTCCTGTCACCTGGCGTCAAGGTTTCCCTCGGTGGCCCATTCTCTTTTGGTCCAGTGATCCTTTGCCGCCCGGCTGTCCCAATCGCACAGGAAGCAGGTATATTTGGTGAAACCTGCTTGCTGACCGGGCCAAAATGTTTACCAATTTGAGGTCGACGCTTTTCCATCCAGTACCTGAGCTCCAAACTGTTTTTAATTTTGCCATACTCCTCCCTCATCGACCCGAGTACCTACCGGAACCGAAGCATACCTGTTGCCGTTGCGTAACAGCACACACACTTTAAAACTGCTCTTGGAAGTGTCATAAAACAGTCGCCACTCACCTGCATCTATGCTGGGAGTCCCATAGCGAATAGTAGGCCTGCAACTTCACTGCAAATACACAAGGTTATCCCTTGACTGGAAGAGCCTCGAGCTGCCTTCATACTGTTACGAAAATGTTACTTCCTTGGTGCCTGGTCCGTAGTCAGTTTTCATCAACCGTCGAAGCAACAGCTCAGGAAACTTCGCAAATACAATCTCATACAAGATCGTTCATGTTGCACCCTGGGTGAACAATGACGAACCATCCGACTGTATTTCAGGATGAACGATAGACATACATGCCAGGTCTTGGCAATCCATACTGTAGACGTACTAGTTCAACATTGCTTCCCGATATATCGACGCAGTAAACTTGCTGCTACTGTAGATATAATATGCGGAAGGTAACGTCTATACAGCTACGTAGTGCGCACATGAATTTTTTCATTCCTAGGGAATATGCAAAAACGGGATCCATGATTGCACGAAACGGGATGTGATACAGGCAAATCCGAGAATATATATGGAATCAGCACCTCCGAATTACTATATATAGTCTGTACAAAAGTCCATCCAAGAAAAATTCACCTTTTTTTGTTGACCCAGTGTAAGTTTTCTTTATTTTTCCCAAATGGATGACCGCACTTTGAATAACTAATTCGCCCCGAATAGCGAGTGGATTATGTCCGGCGATATTCGGTATTCGCGAGATACTTTTGCGAATATTCGGTATCGTATTCGCTTTTTCATAGGATTTCGGCTCACATCCCTGAAATATATATATATATATATTATATATATATATATATATTATATATATATATATATATTAATATATATATATATATAGTATATATATATTATATTTGTATATATCTCTATTCAGATAAGTAGTTAGAGAGAGAAGAGAGAGAGAAATTTTTAAACATAGTTTTTTTTTCAATTAATCGTCGTCATCGGAAAAATTTGCTCTAATCGTCATCAGCAAAAATTTCATAATCGTCAAAAATTTCATTAATCGTCCATCATAATATATATATTATATAGTATATATATAGTATATATTATATTAGGTATTATATATATATATATATATATATATATATATATAAGTTATATATATATATATATGATATATTATATATCTATATTATATATATATATATATATTTCAAAATTAAATTTTTACATATAAAATGTAAATTTTTTTAAAAAATGGGAATAAGATGAATTGGAATTAGTATTGGAATCAGTAAACTAGAATTGGTCTGAATTAGAACCAGAAATTATTTTCATTTTGACTCTTGTCTCTAGAATGAATAGTGTATTCTTAGTGATTAATTTTTAAGCATAATGGTGATTGTACTTTTCCATTTCTTTCCTGAAATTTTTTTCAATCTAAATAAATGATTTAAATTTTTTTAAATACGGCACCTTAGTTTCATGAAATAGATATATCTTATTTAATTATTTTCCTATTTTCTTATTATATATATTATTTTCTTTTTCTAGAATTATCAAATGATAAATTTTTATCATGTAACCCTGGTTTGAAGGAGAACTTATATCATATCTAAAATTAAATACAATATTTAAAACATAAAAAACATAGGATAAGTCAGAGAATTTTGATTCAAGATATGTCACGAGTTTACCATAACTTCTGATCTAAGGTTGTTGTGGAGTCGGAAGTCGGAGTCGAGTTCAGAGCGAGTCGGTTAAGTCGGATAGTCGCGGTAGTCTAGGGAGTCTAAGGTACGTTTGAAGAGTATGTGTAAGTCGGAGTTGATAATTTTACACACACTTGGAGTTTCTGAGATCGGAGTACCGTGAAAATTTTGATCCCGGGACTCCACAAAACCTGCTTCTAATAGTCCCTACCGTCTACTGAAGAATTTGTTAAGACGGTTAGTCAGGTACACGGCTTCTAAATTCGCCGTTATGATAAGTTTGTTAACTTAGGGATAGGCTGAGTATGGGTAACAACGGCATATTATTTATATTATTTCTTAAAGAACTGTTGAAATATCATAATTTCAGACATATTAAAAATATATATCAAATACATAAATAAAAAAAAAATAAATTAAATAAAATTAAAGAAAACATTCTAGTTACATATTTATAGCATGAAAAATAGTTACCCTAATTAAAATTATTACGTAATATTATATATATTAATATAATATAGATATATATAGTATATAGTATATATTATAATATTTATTATATATATATTATATATATTTATTATATATAATATTATTTATAATATTATATATATATAAATATTATATATATAATATATATGATTATAATAATAAAAATGATAATTATATCTGAAATAATTCATTTAAAAAAAAATAAAACATGAAAAAAAAAAAAAATAAAAAGCTAAATATTTGTCATTGTTTTCTGTCATCTCATGATAATGGTCTAAAAAGTATACAGTATTGTGCAACTTTGTCAGTTATAAATTTAAAACCACACATACCTTAAGTTAATCAAATTTAAATTCAACCAACAATATAATATTATATATATATAAGTATTAAATATATATATAATATATATATTATATATAAACAATATACTATAATAATATATATATATATATATACTAATATATATATATATAAAGAAATACTGTAGGCACAGGACTGCACATGATTTTATGAAAAAAACTTCTTAAGGTCAAGGGATATATTATATATAAATATATATAAGTATATAATATATAGTATAATTATAATTAATAAGATATATATATATATATATATATATATTAATATATAATATAAGTATATAATAATTATATAAAAGTTGATTTAGTATTAAAACTAACGAAAATACATAGAGTAGACGGCATTATATATCAGTTGTCGGGTCTCTTCTGCCTTCTTAGGTTGAGAAGACGGGGGAACTCGCCCCCCCTTGGTCCCTCATACGGGATCGAGTCCCCTAAAAATTGAGAGTATTTTCCCATAGGCCGCTCTAGCGTATGTGGGACAGCAGGGCAAGGGGGCTACGTTATCGGCCCCCGTCGGGGCGTTCGCACCTTGACGGCCGAGATGGACCCCGAACAACGTCGTATATCTATAGCGGTTTCTACACTCTAAGTTATTCACGTTAGTTTAAATCATAAAAGGAAACTTATAATATATATTATACTATAATATATTTTAATATATATAGTACTAATATATATATAATATATAAATAATTAATATATATATATTAATAAATATATAAGTATATTAATTTAATATATATATAATTAATATATATATTATATATATATATATATAAATATATATATATTATATTAAATATAATAACTTAGTCATCATAATAATATATATATATAGGTGATTATTAATTAATACTTAGGAAAAGATATGTGTCTTAAACTTTGTGCTGCCAGATTGTCCATTTTATTTTAATTTTAGTGCAATAGATTCGGAAATAGTATTTTTATTAAGAAAAAAAAGTTATAAACTAATAAGAATTTACCTTTGTTCAGTTTGGACTGTTTAATTTAGAATTCTAATATCTGATTAAGATCATCTTTGTATTGATTTTTATTAATGTCAGCACAGTTTGGTGTAGCATCATAAATATGATATTTGTGATACAAATTACTAAATATATATAAAAAAATGTATTTAATTTAATATATATTATATATATAATGATTATTATATATTATATATATATAAATATATATAATAAACTATATATAATTAGATTACTTTATTATAGTACTTATATATAGTAGTAATATATATTAAATAATTCACCTATATATTATACTAATGATATTGAGTTAATATACATATGATATATAGAGTAGGATACCTAACATCAAGTATATAGTATAAAATTATATCGTAATATATAACTATTCATATAATATATAAAGTACCCGTAAGCTATATAATATTATATATTATACCGTAAATAATACCACTCTCACTATAAGTAGTATAGCCTATCACCACATATTATAACGTATTTAATCAGTATCAAGTAAGATTATATATGTATTATTTATTTAACTATATTTATTTAAATGTTATAAACATAAATACTATACTATACTATAAATAATACTCATTATACGTCGTGAATAGGTAAACTTTACGTAAACATACTAAGTATACCTAGTACCACTATTACATATTAATTAATTATATAATTTAATAAGAAGATATATATATAATAAATTAATATAATATATTATAATATATATAATAGAGATATATAATATATTATATATATATCATATATATATATATATTATAATATATTAAAATATAGATATATATATATAATATATATATATAATATTATATATAGTATATTATATATATACTGTATATATATATATATACTGAGATATATATAATATATATATATATAATATAATATTTATATATAATTATTTATATATTATATACTATATATATATATATATTATATATATATTATATATACTGTAATATATAAATATTATATATATATATAATTATATGATATAATATAGATATATCAATATTAATTAATAATTAATATATTATATATAATATATATATATAAGTATAATTATATATTATAATTTATTTAATATATATATATATATAGATATTATAATTATATATATTAGAATATATATATAATTATTATATAGTATAGTATATAGTATATATTATATAATATTATTATATACTAAATATATTAGATAATATATATTAAAATATTATAATATATTAATATAATTATTAATATATATATATAATATATATTAATATTATTATTATATATCTTGAAAAACTTTTTAACTTTTCCAGTTAAACAGAATAATATTCTGTATTATATCCCTTGCGATATAAGAAACATATTTTTATAAGAATAAAATTATTAATATTTAAAAGAAAAAGTATTACAATATTATAATCATCTTATATTATAAATTCATCTATTTAATATATATATATATATTAAATATTATAATTATAAAAAATATTATTATGATATAATATATATTATAAGTGCATAAATATAATATATAGATATATATAAATAATCTTAACTTGCTATGTTTTGAAATTCTTTAATATTAATATAAATGTTATTGTGAAATAAAGTAGGTTTTATATCAGCCCAAGGGTATAAATAATAAATAGGACCAAATTAAAATATATTATATATATATTAATATATATATATTATATTTATATATTATATACTATATACTATATATAATATACGATATATATATATATATATATTATATATATAATATAAATATATATATAATTAATATATAATATATATATATTTTATTAATTATAATATATTTATCTATTGGCATCTTCACAATGCCTTCAAATTTCGAAAAAGCTTGGCTTAAGTGAAACTGAATTAGTTATTAATATATTTATAAACAATTTTTACGGCTTAATGGAGAATGAATTTATTTTAGTGGCTCGAGCCACGACAGGGGGACAAGAGGGGAACGAAGTCCCCCCGCTCGGTCCACCTCGGAGCCGAAGGAGACCCGACCCTCCTGCCATCTCTTCGGTCTCGGTTGCGTGAGGTATTCGGTTTAGATAAAAAACAACGGATAACTAGCAATTTTATTGCTTTACTAAATAATGATGCTACTTCATGAAGAATTAGACTAAGACATTCGATGGTCTTCTCGACCTTGGAAACTCTAAAATTTTTATTTTGAAATATAAATGTCTTTTAATTTGCTAAAGAAAACATAAATATCATAAATACTAAAATATATAATATATCAAATTCAAATAATATAATATAATAATAATATATATTATATTAATATATTGTTAATATATAAAACTATAAAATTTAATATTATATGTAGAGTGATGTAGTATATTAGTTAATTATATTACTATTATACAATATATATATTATATATTAATATAAAATATCCAATATATTATATATATATATGCTAATATATATATATGTAAAATATATCAGAGTATGAAATATAATTCATAAATTCATAATAATTATTGTATATGAATATAATATACTATATAAAGTTATTTATATAGACATACATACATATATATAATAATTATATATATAAAATTATGATATAGTAATTATATTTATAATAAATATATTAGTATAATAATATAGTTATTATAATATATTTATCCCTTGTTATGTGTGATTTTTAAATGTGTCAATAAAAATTATCACAGCAACTATATCTTGCTATGCGTGCAATTTGGTAAAGTGATGGCTGGGTGATTAATATTATACAAAATAATACCATCATTCACGATAAAGAATTAAAATAGTATGGCAAGGGGGTTTTCAGCCCTGCTACAGCGGAGAACATAAATTTAGATGAGTGAAGTTTTCTTCACTATGAATAGCGAGTACCCCACGAGAAAAGCAATCTTCACCTCGTTTACACCGCACGTTTATTTCTATTCAATTCTATCTTCTTATTTTACAATTTTGTATTTCAATATTACACCAAAAATTTCCAAAAAGGACAACTGAAGTTAAAATTGTTTTTGTAAGCTCCGTCAACTCTGATTTAAATGAAATTAGTTAGAATATTAACTAATTTTGACACTGCAAATTCCTGACATGTTAAATAATATTTTTCCTAAGTAACAGTTAGTTAGAGAGATACTTTAAGCACGCAAAAATACTGCTCCTTGAACAAAGTCAATTTGCGATCAAACACCTTTTGCACAAGGACCTTCAGTCTATTACTTCGCTCTCCACAAGACCAACATTGTCAGACTTCCTTACTGCTTTCCAATCTCTTCATCTCTTCTGGCTCTTCATGCTTGTTTAACACATTTAAGATGGAAATGGACAACATGGTATGTCTTAAAATCCAGTAGCGTTGCCAGAATTGTCGCTTTTATATTTATAATTTTTAGTTATTTCTCAGTTTTTATTAGGAGATAAATTCGACGGAGGGTACATTAGTTTTCGATTTGTTAAAAGAGACGGCTTCAACAATCAAGTTCTTTCTCATGACACTATCTTGATCGAAAATGTATGTTCTTTGGACTTTCAGGATCTTGTTTATTTCCGATACTACAGAATTACACGTATTGCTAGCATTTGTAACCGGTAGTTACAAAAGTTAATTTAGACTGAGTAAAACCTGTGTTTGTGATACGAAATGTGGATTTCAGTATTTGTTTATAATAATAACCTTATAGTATTTATATTCCGTCTTGCACCCTTAAACACGACTTAGGTTGGCAGCGCACCAAAAAGAAAACTTAACATTTATGTCCTGAAGGTTTCTTTTTTCCTATATAATTCACAAAGTTAAGGTTGAGTGTATTTTATCTCTCTCACTAGTCTCATATGACAACTCCCTGTTCATGAGTTTTCAAATGTCCCAAAATGGTTAGCATGTCCCATCAGTTCTTAAAAACTACCACTGTGGTTTATTGGTACCCAAAGGTCGTTATGACAATTCTTTTGTGCTCGAAACAGTTATGCATTTGAAGTGGTTATCTCAATTTAATATCAGAGTAAAATTCGTAAAGGATGGTAAAGAACAAGTGAGAAGAGCAAAATTGAGAAGAATTAGGACTTGAAAGCTTGTATTTTTGGTAATTAAGGACAAATCACGATTAAAGGATAAAATTTCTTCACAATGTAACCTGATTTTGAGTACTTATAGTGGTGTGGAAAAACGTAGCGGACAGTAATTGGAAAAAAATGATGGCTCCTTATTGTCTCCAATATTGTTCTAATAGAAAGCAGCGGACAAACTCTAATGCAACAAACCAAGTTATTGAAATCAATGTATCGAAAGGTGTCATCAAGTATGTTAAGAATACTATTGTATGGGAACCACCGAAGTGTTTAATTATAAAACAGTCAGACAAATAATAAAGAAAGTTGACCAACATACTTAAACACGTCAATCATCTCTAGTGCAACTTAAAAGTACCGTCAATACCGGAATGTGGGAGTCTCACATTAAACGAAGGATATCGGTTAGAAGGCACTCTCTGGTCAACGGTAAAAATATTATTACTGTTGTGAATTTGGTATAACTCGGCGTAGTGTAAAGTTTATGTATCTATTTGTGTATATGTAGTTCCATCTTTACCACACCTCTCACACCACTCGTTGTGTTATAGCTGTCTATAATCTAAAATACTCGCTCTAAACCAAAATGCAGTACGGAAAAACGATAATTATTTGCGATACCTTAACCCAGTTTCACTTTTTTAAAGAACAATATAAGGTAAGATCCATTGCATTTTGTCTCAGGTTTATAGTTATTTGGAAGCCGTATATGAGGTAAAAACTTTTCGAGCTACTACATATATAGTTATTAGACTCAATGACGTGATATAATTATATATTATATTATATTTTAGGACTATTGTTAATATTAAGTACTATTATTATATATCTATTTAATTACACTATTTCAAATATTACGTAGTTGAGATTTTATATATATATATCTTCATTTACTATTACCTAGATGTGCTCTACTTAAAGTATCCAAAACTATATATTTATTCACTATACTATGAAATGATGTGGTTATGGTAAATTATAAGTATATTAGTTTCTCTTGATAGTTGCATGATTTCACATGCTGATTTGTTTGAAACGTTATAAATATTCACTAAAAATGGACTCATTTAGGAAGATTAACGCTACTCTGTGGCTCAAACAAGAATCCATAGGTTAGTCTTTACAACTGGCTTGTTATCATTAGATCGAGTGTAAGAGAAAACGCATCTTAGGTATGAGGATTTGTATCTCTCTGGGCAACAAAATTCCATTAGCTAGGAGGATCTACTTGGTGCGATGTAACAAAATTCGGCCGAATTATGTGTTAAGAGGTCCAAGTTGTGGCGCTATTAAGTATAGTTAGGATAAAGTTTTTTAGAGTTGAAAGGAGCCACAAATTTAGAAATATCGGATAGACTTTGCAATAGATGGCGCTTGGACAAACTATTCATGCTCTCTCTTTAACTGCTCACTAGCAGTCCGCATAGTCGTTTGAGTTTCCTGTGCTGGGTATTCTCACATCAATGGAAAATGGTATCTATAGATGCGTATGCATGTCATTGTCTGTTACCACAATACGTTATGTCCTTATGAACCACTCTAATGCATTTGTGTATATATTATTAAATAATATACTTTATAAGTAATTTACTCACTTAAAATAACATTAAATATTAGAATTTATTTACAATCGGAAAATGTAATTAGCCCATACAAATATTGAGACCTATAATCCATAATGTGAATATTGTTAGTCCCACACTATAAATATAGTGAATACGAGCCTATGATCACTAATAGGAGATTTATAGTTTTAGAGCCCACAAGTACTATAACCGATCGCAGCCTATACCGAGAACATATAAAAGACACCCACTCAAGCAAAACTTGTGAGAGAACCTACTGACCGGCTGCATCTTATAATTCCGACGGCCATCATGATTATATCAAATACCTAACCTAATGGATTTGTTAGCCCCGAAGTACGCTTTAAGCTAATGGATTATGATATATATTCAAATTGAGCCATAGATGATATAATGCAATAATAAAAGAAATATATATAAATATATAAGTTATATATATATATATAAATTATACTATATACAATTATATATTATTAATTAATTATAATTTAATATAATATAAATTAATAATATAAATTATATATTTGAGTACTATATAATATTATATAAGTATATACTTATCTTATAGTAAGTAAAGCTACTAAGGTACATATTAACTATCATATCAATTAATATAACTACAGTAAAAAAGCTTTACTAACCCTACAGCCTTCAGATAACCGACGAATAAAGAAGATATGACATAAATATGGATGCTTCCGTATATTTGTTTGAAAAAAGAAAAAAGTGCTAAGGCTATATGTTTCCCACAATAAAGTATCTTATTCCGTGCATTATCAAATATTTTTAGTATTTAATAGCCTGATTATATCAAAAGATTGCTACGGAATAAAAATAATTTTAAAAATGAATACAATACAATGAGATTTAGCATAACTTTATACAGCAGTTACTAAACAGTAATATAATTAGTATCCGAGTGACCACATAGTCCCTTTCTTTACCAATAATTCGTATGGACCCCACCTTGACGGCTCTATTAAAGTGCAAGACAGAATGACTCCTGAGCAGGTAAAGACTGCTTGGTACATTATCGAGATTTGATCTATACTGCTTTATTACCACCTTTCCAACAAATCAGTGTAGTAGAAATAATATTCGATCCTTTTTCTACATGATTATTTTCAATGAATTGTTGTAAGAGTTGGCTTGCTTCTATTGGAGGTAAAATGGGCCACAAGGAAGAATCAATTTTTTTACTGGCCCCTTTCCACACATTATTACCCAGTTTGCCATTGACAATATTTTAACCTGTTGTGATAGTTTACCATTTTTACCAAATATTACTACTTCCATCTAATTCTGGATGTAATTTTGCCCTCACGTCTCGATTTTTTTTGATATAAATAAAAGATATACTCATTCAATGAGCATATATTCTCGAACAAAAAAATTGAATCGACCAATACAAACAGCTGTTTTAGACTGATACGTAACATTTTGTGGAGACGACATTACATTATGACATGATGTGATTATATAATGTTAATAATAATTACATCAACCTGTATAACTTGTCGAAATTATAAAAAAGAATAACCGTTAAGGACGAAAATAGTTAACATCTTGTCAGCAATCTAACCGCCTATCCTTGAGTTGTAGCGCAATACTCTCGTGAAATAATAGATCTACTTATAGATATAGTATTATCATTATTTTTATAACTAAAGAATAACCTCCACTACAGAGTTCAGTATCACACCGACACACACTATGTCAGGGTTACGATGTCTCTACACACATTTCAAGGCTGATGTACATACAGTAGCAGAGAAGAGTATCCTTAGAGTCTACACCGCTTACTCTATGTGTAGTCGCTCCCACACTGAACAACACTCTCCCACACTCACATTCTTATATGACAGTGCTATCATATAGCGAAGGTCGAGAAGTCAGACACGTGATGTCGAGTCCGTTTCTCATTATACCCGACATAACGGGGTATGAGGATGTACCATCGTTCCCGCCACACTAATACGTTCTCCGTATCTCTCGGCTACGAGTCCAAACCTACATAACTTTACCTTTTTAATAATGTACCTACATAAACTACTGGCACTCACTTAGATGATAGAGATTAAGACACATAAGTGTCATCCATCTATAATTATTAAATACAGCAGAAGACCAGAGTAGAGTGATGAATGATTAGGAAAGATAGAAGGTAAAGTATCTGAGTACTAATGTTGTAGTTATTGATGGAGTATGGTATAGATTAATAATTTAAAGGTACTATATTCAAATAGGATGAGTTTTAGACGATGATTTTACAGGTAGAGAGTTTAATTTTAAATAGTATATCGAAAGTATAGAACTAACTAAACTTATTAACTTAGGAAAAATATTCTATTATACAAATTCGGAATTTGAAAGTGTAAATATTTTAATATGATATTAAACCTATGTCATTTATATCAGAGTTAGAGAGAGAGCTGAGTTCTAAAATTTTTAACTTCATCTTTGTGGAAAATTTTAATATTATCAATACGTATAAATTAAAATTATAATAAAAAAAAAAATTATTGGAGTAAAAAAATAAATATACGTTGTAGGAGTGAAGTTAGCTATTTCTACGAAGAACTCTCAGTAATCATTACTGTCGCAGACGACGGCTCACACTCTGAGTCAACTATTTCTGCCTAAACCCATGACAATAGCCAATATTGTACATTTATGTTGTAGTTCTTGTGTAATATTTATCCTCACACTCTTCTCACTATATCATTCACTATTATATTGTGAGCAAGGAATTCCATATAGTGATATATGTAATATTCAACATTGTACTCCTATCACCACTATCTCACAACTTTCATCTTCAGCATGAGTGTTGATTTATATTGCTGTTACATATTATTGTTCACAATATAAATATATATTACCAGGAATTCAACAATGTATTCACCTATTAATCCCTGTAGACTATATAGTATATTTTTTAAGATATGGATATGGCTACTTCTAGAGGCTGGTAATATCACTAAGTATATATAATAATATTAATTATAATATAATATATATATATATATATAATATATATATATATATAGTATAATATATATATATATATATATATATATATATAATTATTATATAGTAATATATATATATGATATATAATATATATATAATATATATATATATTATATAATATATGTATTTATATATTAAATATATTGAATATATATATATTATATAATATAATAATATAATATATATATAATATATTAGATAATATATTATATATTATATATATATAGTATTATATATATTATTTATATAATATAGTAATATATATATGATAATTTAAAATATATATATATAATAATATATAATATATTATATATATCATATATATATATATAATAATATAATTAATATATAGTATATATAAATATATAAATATATATATATTATATTTTATTAAAAATCTAGTATATGATATTAAAAATAAGTTGATAATATTATTTATACTTATATAAATAGCAAAATAAGTTCTTAATTGAATTAATTTCAGGTAATACTTTATATAATAAGATTTATATTTGCTAAAGCTTTGGCGTATAAAAAATAAATTAGAATGTACTCAGTCATATATGCTACAATGATAAGGCTAATAGTGTACTAATACAATTGCTAGTTCCCTTATTTTTTTAACTAACGAATACCCGTCAACCTAATTAGTCAATCCGTAAAGAGAGGTAATGTAGCAGGTGTCTGAGGGTCTCTTCTCACAGGCCTCCGTGGAGTTGGAACTGACGGAGGGGGATCTCGTCCACCCTCTCTGTCACCCCTGCTGGCTCAGAGCCCATTAAATAATTTATCCATGAGAAGCCGTAAATGTTTAATGAATATAAATAATATTTTCTCTAAACTTTTTAAGCAGCTTTAAACTTTTTAAGTCAATTTGAAAGAATGCAATAAAGTTAAAATATCATATATGTTATATATATATAGTATTGTAATAGTTATATAATATCATATATAGATATATATAATATAATATTATTAATATATATATTAATATAGTATATAGATATAATTAATTATATATATTAATATTAATATATCATATATATATTTGGTATAATATTTATGGTATACTGGGTATTATACCACTCTGGCCGATATTATAGTTAATAACTTATTTATTTTCAACTTGGCCTAATGTAAATATAAAATAGATAAGTTAAATACTTGCAGTACGCTAGTTTATATAGACTGTATCACATAAAATTATGGTAAGACAGTATTAACTATGAGGTCACTTATAATATAATATATTATAGTAATATTATATATAATATAGTATTTAAGATATGTATAGTAAATTATTATGTAGCACATCATAAGTTAATTAATGTCAGTATAATATATATGTTATCATATTAGTTTTAATGTTTTAATAGTATAAATGTTATATGAATAAATTAGTTTTAGTATCGCCAAGTGTGGTCTACTATCAAATACTCCTAATATAATATTCACTGGTAATACAGCGAAAAGTAGTTAAAGTATTCATCAGAAGATAGTATTAATAGTATGATTAAAAGAAAATACTGATTACGCTCCTATTTAAATGTATACCAAACCAAAACACAACGATGGTTCTGTTATAGATATATTATATAGCTTTTCCTTTTAGATTAACGTTGGTAAATATAGAATATAACCCTTATGATTGATAGGGCTTATACTTCACCAAAATATACTCTGTCATAGCTCTAGTCATATAAGAAATAAAACACTTTCTAAAGGGCGGAAGAGGGGGCAGTACTGCTCTCCCACCTGTACTCCCCCTACGACGGACCCATTTAAATATAATATGATATATTATATATATTAATTAATATTAAATAATTATATATATATTAATTATTATTATATATATTAGTAATATATATATAATTAATATATAATATATATATATTAATATATTTATTATATTTAATTAATATATAATATATATTATTTATAGTATATAATTAAAAGCATTAATATATTATAAATATATTCATAAATTTATAATAAACAATATTATATTTATGGGACATAGAATTAATTATGCAGTTAATACATATACATATTATATATAATTAGAATAATATATATATTAATATAATATATTATATTTATATTAATATATATATATATTTAGTAAATATAAGTTATAATATAATTATTAATAATACAAGTATATTTAATATATAGTATATATATATATATCATTAATTATTATATATATACTAATAATATATATATTATATATTATATATATAAATACTAATATATATATAATAATGATAATATAATATAAAATATTAAATGTATATTTAACGTAATTATAAAATTAGTATTTTGGGTTCAATGCATTGAATATAACCTCATATTTAAATAAATTTAATAAAAAAAAAAATTTTTTTATTATATATACCAAAAATTTTGAAAAAAGATAATAATATGTATATATTTTTGGAGTTGGTATATATTAGTAATTTATAAAGTATTTTGTAAATAAAATATATATATTTCTATTTTGCGAAGGATTTTTATATTCTCACGTAAGTATCACGGTTTCACGTATTAGTATTCAGATATATCCTGGATATTACGGTGAACGAGAGTTCAAGACTTTATTAACCAGTATATGAGTGAATAATTTCGGAATCTGAGGTATATATATATATCCCATATATATATATATTAATAATATAATAATATATATATATATTATACTATAGTATATATATATATATATATATATATATATATAATTAATATATATATATAAATATTATATATAATATATATATAATATATATATATATACATAAATATATATCATTATATAGAATATGATATATATATATATATAATAGAATATATAATATATATATAATATATATTATATATAGTATATATTAAATTAAACTTATTTATAATAGATACGATTTTGTAATCACCAGAATATAACAATTTTAGACTAAAATAACGTTTAGTACATTAAAAAATAACAAAGTGATATTATCAGATTATTTCACGAATCTAAATGTAAAACAGTCCAACCTGAAGTGAAGAGGTAAAGTCTTCAAGTTTAAGTTCTTTTTAAACCATCTATTCCTTTCTTTAATAACAATACCTTGAAACTGTCCGAATCTATTGCCTCTAAATCGAATGAATGAAAGGAACAATACTTGCATGGTTCGACAGCATACCGAAAGATTTAGAGTATGGACTCCGAGAGAACGTCACAGCCTAAGTAAATTTAAACCTCCTCATATAGTAGGTATAATATATTATATTTTATACATATTTTACACTAGTAGTAATATATATATTACTACTCTAAATATATTATATAACTATATATAGTTATATATTAGTATTATTACCTAATACTTAATATATATATAATAATGACATACATTACGTATATATATATAATAATTTATATATATAATAATATATTAAAGTTCCCTCTTTTAGTGATTTAAACTAACAGCTATATAACTAGAGGTAGACACGGCCATGAGAGTGATCAGTTGACGTTCGGTGTCTCTGCGGCCATATCAAGGTGGGTACCAAACTGAAGCGACGGGGGGGAATCACGAGACTCGCTCTGCTCCGCTCGACACCACAAATCGGTCGAGCCCCCTCGAAATGGAAAGAGTTACTTGCACATTTGGTAAGGGGAACTCGATCGTGAGGAAGAGGGGGGGACGAAGTTATCCCCCCGTCTTCGCATAGCTAGAGGAGCAGCTGAGCACCGAGACTCAACTGAGGTATGAAAATGCCGCCACTCTACGCGTTGATATCCTTAGTTTATATACAATCCTTATATAAACGACTTATTATATATTATATAAATATATATATATGTGAGTAATATATATAATAATATATGATAATATAGTATATATAAATTTATATATAGTATATAATAATTAATATATAATATATAAATTACATATATAAATCAGTAATATATTAATTTATATTAATAGATTATATTATTATCATAAGATTCTGTTGACCTATTAGAAATATTATTTATTACATATAAAAATATGTGCTAGTCCACTGTGCTAACGACCTTTTAATATTAAATATAATATTATAATATTAAATAGGTATATATAATATATATTAGATAATATAATATATATAATTATATTATATTATAATATTTATAATAACAATACTTCCTATAATTGGGTCATCTGTATTTCGTTGAGTCTAGTAATCTGCGTAGTATTGATTATAATGAAAAAGTGGAAAATAGATACCGTTTATAAATTGACAAATACTTTATGTGTGATGAAGTTGCCTATTTAAAATCTTATAGTTCTTTACTTTTTTTTTTTTATTTAATTATTGATTGTTTAAAAATGAATCTGTAATGGTATGTGATTAATTCCATGTAATAATATTATAATACATATATATATGATATATTAATATTATAATAATATGATTAGAGAGTTAATTATTAATATATATGATAATATATATATCAAATTATATATATGAAAATAATTATAATATTATATAATATATATATTATAAATATATATATAGTAATTAATTATATAATTATCGAATCATTGGTTTTATTTTCCTTTATTTGCAGTTGCGAAATAAAGATGTAACAGAAATGTCTATTATTTTATTTAATTTAGGTTTTTTATTATTTATGTATTTAATATATTTTAATATGTCTGAAAATTACAACCTGAATGCCTAAGAAATAATATAAAAGCCGTGTACTCACTCATAACCTAACCTAGTTAACAAACTTACTTATCCATAAACCGGATTTAGATATGCCGGTGTACCCGACACTAACCTACTTAACAAATCTTACCATACCGGACTTAGAAGCAGGGTTTGTGTGGACGTCGGTCATAAAATTTTCCGACTCCGACTCAGACTCCACCCTCTTTAAAATAATCTGACTCCGAATCCGACTCCACTCTCTTCAAACTTGACCGACTCCCAGAGACTCTCGCGAACTCCAGACTCCGACTCACGACTCTGACTGCCGACTCCACTCGACTCGCACAACCCGTGATCAGAAGTAATGAGGTATACGATCGACATACTGAACAAAAATACACTCTGACTATCCTATGTTATGTCTTTAATATTATGTATTTACATGCTTTATGCAGTGAACTCTGCAATTACCGAAATTCAACAATCACATCTAGGACTGTGAGAAATCATGGAAGAAAGTTTCCTAAATTGAAGACAATAACAGTACACATAATACTATATCAGTCTTATTATTAATTATTGGCGAGATACATATATCATTAGATATATCTGAGTACACAGAATGAGACTCGTTGGCTAATGGAATTGATTTTGTTTGGATATCTTACGAATTTTTTTGTATACTTTAATTTGTGTTGCAGTCTCCATACTTTAGAAGATTTGTTTGTATCTATAAAACTAGGTTTAAGAGATTTTACCAAAATAAATTTTATGGTTTGAATGTATTTAAAATTAATCGGCTAAGATTTATTTATTTCTGCTTTTTAAAGATAAATTTGGTAAAAATTGTTGCAAGTACAATGGTATACTGAAGATTGAAAAAATATTTAAACCCAATAATGTTTAGGAAACTGAACTCTTAAATTTGTAAAGTTTTATTTATTCAATATTTTACTTGCAAAACTTAGAAACGTAAAGCCAGAATTGATTATATGTTAATAAATGTAAGATAATTGGGACTAATAACCTATGTATGAAGGATCTCCTAATAGGTTTAGAACAATTTTTAATTTCAGTCAATTATAATGAAAAATCAAATGTTAAAAGAACGTTTAATTATTCAACCATCCGTATTTGTAAGGTTATGGAATCACCTTAACATCGTTGAAAAATACATTGGTTTAATAAATGCAATAAATTTGGTGTAAATTAATATCGCATCTTTAATAATTCCACTCACAAAACAAGGTACAGTTTTAAATACACTTTCTATAGTATCTCTTAAAGGATTAGATTGAACCTTCAATTGTACACAAGTTGATAATACAGGAAGTTTTAAAAAATTTTATTAAATATTTTATAATATTTTTTAAATATATTAAAGAAAATTATTTTTTATTTATTTTATATTTATCATATAGGTGGAGAAGTGATGCAAGATAATATAAAAACATATTTCGAAAAAACTAAAATTTTACCTACCTCTCAGAAATTATTACAAACTCGTAGCAAGGATCTGATGTATATATTAAAATATTAATTATTTTTTTAAATATTGTGAAAAGTGCGAAGGTAAATAATCAGATTTTCTTTAAAACTCGATTAGTCGAGGTTGTTTGAAGTAGATTAGATACTGTTTAGAGTTAGTTAATGTCGCGTTTTAATATTTATTATACTAATGGATTAGACTACTTGTAAGTAGTTTAACAGCGTTATTGATAAGGCATAAATGAGCCACTTTCAGTAGATGGCTTTATAAGGTCTAATGTTTATACTCAACATCTATAACTGGGTTATACACAGGCTGGCTGGATTATCGAAGTATTTACATAATACAACCAGCTTAGGAGATGATCCAAATAATATATTATAGTAAATATTATGTAATATTATAAGTAATATATATACATATTAATATTTAATTATATATATATATAATATTATAATTATAAAGATATTATTATAATAAATACATATATATTAATATATATATATATATATATATAATATATTAATATATATAATATAATATATATTAATAATATAAATATGTATATATATATGAATATTTAATATTATTATAATATATATATTATAATTATATATGCCAACTTCTAAGAAATAACAAATTGCATGTATCTTTAAAAAATCACGATAACAAGCTACATGAAAATAAATGAAACATTTTTGAATCAGCAAAAGTTATAGAATTGTAAAATTCATGAAAAAATGTGTTTTATTCTTCCCTTTATTTTCCTTGAAGCAAATGCCTTATTTATTCTTCTCATTTTCTTTTGCAAGCCTACGCTCTGAGTAAGCTTCGGTTTCTGCAATAGAAGAAGCGCCAGAGTTGCACAAATAATTCTAGTTGCAAGATGGTTTGGCAGAAAAGGTGAGGTTTGTTATTTTTTATTAGAAATTTATTTATATTTTTAAGGGCCGATTGAGAGGACGATTAAGTTACATCACCCCGTTGTCGTCCTGGTGGATACCGAGAGACCCCGAGTCGCTCCATCTTATGTAGTTTACTCTGAGGTTATTCGTTAAGTATTATAAATAAAAATCAAAATATTACATTTGTTAGGATACAACCTGAGCGATCCAGTCCAACCTCATACAAATAAATTAATACATATCAAAGTTAATAAATTATCACTTGGAAACTCTTGAGAACGAATTTGGTTGTTTGGAATAAAATCCGTAAAATGCTTTTAATTTTTTTATTAATCTCATTCACTTAAACAATGTCTCCTAGATTATAAAAATGTATTTTATTCTTTCAGAGCAGTTCTAGTTTTCTTAAGATGAGAACATGCATATGATTGCTTTCTGAAAGCTGACATATAAAATATATTATAATATATATAATTAATATATAATAATAATATTAATTATATTATATGTAAATATTAATATATTAATATTATTTCTATTATATTTATTATAAACTATAATAATTAATTAGAAACAACAAAATATATTAAAAAACCTTATTATGACCTAGTGCTTTATATCCCCTATATATGCTAGGAAATAGAGTAAGTTAACAACGATACTATATATATATAGGTGAGGGTAATCCATACAAGAGTAGGATAGCTAGATAATTCAGATTCTATTAAGGCCGGACTTATCCCAAAAATACTTACCGAGCGCCAAGACTCAATATACGTATGTTCGCAGTAAGAAGTCAAGCGATATTTTAAATTTTCTTGACCCCCTAGGTAGAATAAACCAACTGCACGCGGAGGATTTGAACCAGCGTACCCTCGTATGAGAGGCGGGCGAACCTTCAACCATCATAATTTAACGACTTCCCATTACATATTTTCAATTTAAATTAATAGAATATATTAATATGTTAACTTTATTCAATATAGCTATTTTTATATCCAATATTATTATCCGGAATTATATATTATAAAAAATAAATATGATATTATTAACCTTGAAAAATTAGATATTAATATTAATATATTAACAATACTAATATAAATATTTTTAATAACTATTAAATATGAATATAGTATATAATTTTATATATATATATTATAATTATATATATATACTTGATATTATATATATATATCAATATATATATATATATATATTATATTATAATATAGGTATTATATTAAAAAGTATATATTAAATATAATTATTATAATATATGATTATATATATTATTATCATTAATACAATTATTATTAATCCAATATTCTTGGACAAATACATGTCATGAAAGTTTCTGATTATTTTTATAATGAAGGTAATTCTTAGTTTTTATAAAGATTCTTTGCCCAGTTCATAAATGAATTTTAAAAATAATTTTTTGGATCTTTCAGATCACAAATAAAATAGCCTCACAGACTTGGCTGAGAAAAACAATGAAAAAGAAATGTCTTTATTTCTCCACCATTCGTGTGATATGAAAAAGATTAATAGTTTTTAGAGGTTAATATTTTCTTATGATAATTACTTTAAGGATTGAAACAACAACACCACCGGATTTCGATTTATTTATACAATTACTGTATTCTATGGAATGTGAGCATTAACATCACACATTTTAATCCGCATCAGAGGATATTGAAAATTTGTACATCGATACATCAATAACTAGACATATCGAAAGTTTCGAGTATAGTTTTGCACAAAGTTATTTGATGACTAAACTTCCTATTTTCTTTCTTTATATTCATCTCGTTACGTCACCTATACTTCTGCCTGTCCTTTGCCTGTTCGTCATATATATATATATATTATATAATATATTATAATATTATATTATTAATATATAAATAATATAATATATATATATAATATATAATATTAAATAAATATATATATATATAATAATATATAATACAATATGTATATATACTCTCACGATAGTGGGTTCAGTCCCTTCATTAATACCCAAAA
This sequence comes from Trachelipus rathkii, assembly GCA_015478945.1. Classification (NCBI taxonomy): domain Eukaryota; kingdom Metazoa; phylum Arthropoda; class Malacostraca; order Isopoda; family Trachelipodidae; genus Trachelipus; species Trachelipus rathkii. The sequence goes on from JABUQX010006915.1 coordinate 27,397, forward strand.
ACTTTTTTCTAATTTACATTATAATGATCTCGTATCTGCTACTTCATTTGCTTAATCCACTCTTATGCGACGACTCCACATTTCATAAATTATCTCCTTCCAGT
>JABUQX010006916.1:0-7500 GCA_015478945.1 Trachelipus rathkii
TATATATATATATATTATATATATAATATAGTATATAATATATATATATATATATATATATATATAATATATATAATATATATATTATAGTATATATTATATATATATATATAAATATATTATATTATATAAATATATATAATATCTATAATAATTATTATATATTATGATTATATAGTATAATATATATATACTAGCAATTTGACTAGTATATATATATACATATATAGTATATATATATATATTATTATATATATATATATATAATATAATATTATATATATATATTATAACTATATATCAAATATTGATATATCGAATTTTTTTTGTTGGGATATATATATATATATTATATAGATATATATTATATATATTTGATATTCATTATATATTTACTTTATGAAAAGCAAAATGTATTTTTATTCTCCATTTGATTTTTAAACGCGAGTTTGAAATATTATATAAATTATTAATTAAATTTTTGTATGTTAAAATATTATCCTGATGAGTAATCATTAACATAATTTAATACTTAATTGAAAGCATAAAATAAAAAAAAATTTTGTTAATAAAATGAAAAAAAAAGACAAATAAAACAAAAAAAATATGAAAAAGTTTTTTCCTCAAGAAAAAACACGAAATGCGAAAAAAAACATATAATATATATATATATATTATATAGTAATTATATATATAATATATATATATATAATATATATTATAGTATATAGATAATAATAAATATAAACTACCTTTTAACGCCCTGCTTTATCCCCTATTAAGAGGGGTAACACGGCGGGGACCACAGGAAATCGAACTTTAGGCCTCGCCCTATCCCAAACCTGCGCCCACCAACTATGTTCGCCAGTCGAGTTTAATTCTTGTCCCCAGGCTAGATAAAACTCCAGACTGCCCCCTACGCGGAGGATCTTGAACCAGCATCCTCTTCGCTATGAAAGTTCGGCCGACTCAGCCTCTGCGCCACGAGGCGTTCTTATATATATATATTATATTACTATATATATATATATATTATATATATTAATAGTTAGCTATATATATAGTATATATATATATATAATATATAGTTATATAAATATATATATAATATGAATATAATTATAGTATATATAAATATATATATATAGTATATATATATAATATATATAGCTATATATTATACTATATATATATATGTAATAATATATATGATAATATATATATATATAGTATTATAATATATATATAATATTATATAATTATATATATATATATATATATTGATATATATATAATATTTTACTGACCCTTTTCCTGGGGTTTACTTTTGCATAAATGGGTTGATTTAAGATCCGAACTGGGTCTTCTTCCTCGTTAGAACGATCAGACGAATTAGGACGGCATGGGAATACGAACCCAAAAATAATTCGTCTGAACCCCATTGAGATCTGAAATTATAATAAAAATATTCATGGACTGAATGCAGTGATGTTTTCACTTCAAACAAGCTAGGATGTTCCTACTAACTGTTAGGAAGATTGGATTTTTAATTATTTTTAAGAAGAGACTAACACACGCACACGCACACCAAATCACCTTTCTGTCCAGGCTATCATGGCTTGCCCCCACGTATCTTTTATTTATTCTTAGGAATTCATTTCTAAGCTACCTCAAATAAATAATAAAATAAAATAATAAAATAATAAATAAATAAATAAATAAATTTGCACCTAAAAATTCTTATTGGTTCTGGAATGTTTTGTCCTGTGAATTTGCGAAGCAGGTAGACACACTGGTCCTTCACCTCCTCTTCGCTCAGCTTTTCCATTGTGACGGCCTCGGCTCCACCAATCCAGCCACACAAAATGGACCGATGTCCATAGATGGGGTCGAAACCTGAGATGGCGCGGAACCAGTAGTTTTTCGGCTATTATAAAAAAAATGTCACTATGTATAACTACAACTACTGATGATGATGATCGATCTTATTAATTATAGCGGCAATCCCCGATCTCAATGAGACTTGTTATAAGTTAGAAAAAAGTTAAAAACCAAAGAAACGTCCCCCCAAAAAATTAAATAAAAGGACTGCATTAATTATATCTTTCACTATTATAATATTTAAAATAAAAAAAAAGAATATATATATACTATATATATATATTTATATATATATATTATAATAATATATATATATATAGTATTAATACTATATATTAATATCTACATCATATCCGTATCGAGTAATCGTAGTGAGGTTTACTATATCAATATATATATATATATGTCTAGAACGTGGTTCCTCAATCACAAAATGATACTAATCATGGGAAAATAGTGCTATGCAATCATTTTGGCAAAAAAACAAAATTATACAAAATTTATAATGAAAAAAAAGTAAAAAGAATTATGATATTAATATACTATTTTTTCTCGCTTCACACATAAGCCCTACTATAATTAACGTAGCCTATGCCGCAAATTTATTTCCGGCTTTTTAATTTAAATATTGATTCTGCATGCTACCTAAAGTTTGCTAAAGCCATAATTATGAATCGTAGGACCATAACAGAAATGTTTAAGACGATGATATTTTATTTAGCATTTTTAAAAGCTAAATAACCTTATTTCTAAGCTGAGCACAAAAATTATGAAATATGCTAAGAATTAACATGTAGCTAATATCAACTGATAATAAGCGGCAAAAATTTCTTCTTCAAGCGTGTTCCGTCCCGAAGAAATGCAATAAATTCCTACAAAGCGTTTCGCCTGCGAATTTTTGGCTACATAACGCAAAAAATCGGCTATTGTTGAAATGCTACTTTTTTTATTTACACTACTCTGTTAAGAATGCTACTTACTCAATAAAGAGCATTTTCCTTAATTTAAGCTCAACAAAACATGTGTATACTGACGTTAAGTTTTGTCGAGAGATTGCGACATTTAGAATGCATGCCCCAAATTTAAAGAAAAATTGTTAAGAAATCCCATGAAACATTTGTGATGCTGCAAATGTTAAAATATAAAAGCTCTCATCGTCAAAATTCTATAAAATGAAGGAATTGCCCACTTAATAGAAACAAAAAATACTAACCTAACCTAATGTAATCTAATCTAACATAACATATTAGATGTAATATAGCTTAACCCAACTCCTAACCTAACCTTTAACAAACACTAACCCTAACCCTAACCCTAACACTAAGACCTTACCCCATTACCATCAACCCACTAAACCTTATAACCTACCTAAAATCAACGTTCCCTAACCTACACAAATCGCGAATGTAACGTAACGAAGATAACATATTCGATGTTTTAATGCACTTTTAATTTAGTAACCCCTTTGTTAATATTAAAATTGCAAACTGATTTGTTGCTAAAAATAAGCCTTGAAAAAATCCTAAGAAAGGCAAGCCATCAAAAAAATTTTTTCTTGGCTTACCTATCGTCTACTTCATCTGCCGTACGAAACTTCAAATAACAAGTTATTTGTATTTTAGACCAATGATTATTTTCACTATATTATTATTATATTATTATTATTATATTTATTATTATTATATTAATACTATTTTATCTATTATATTATACTTATTTATTATTATTATTATTATTATCAATTATAGTATATATAGTGTAACTATATTATACTATACGGTATACACATATAGCTAACATTACAACTAACTAATACATAAACCTAAATATTACAAAATCAAATAAAACTTCACAAAATAAATCAAACCGTAAAAACTATAAATAATAACTACAACATACCAGTAATAAAATAACAACCACAAATACTATACCACTAACTACACCTAAGACACATATACAATAACATATACATTCCTATATATATTATATTAATATAATAATAATAACAATCACAAACATAAAACATAAACTAGAAAAAAAACAACATATAACTCAAAAGTAGCATCAAACACAACACCAACGAACACCACCATAAATAATACATATATATATATATATATATATATATATATATAGTATATATATATATGGGCGTCACCAGCTTCCAAGCCAGAGGGGGGCCAGCTTAAAATTTTATAGAGCTCAATAATAATATATTGATATATATATATTTTATATATATATATATATATAATATAATGATATATATAATATATAATAATATATATATGATATTATATAATTAATAAATATATAGTATAATATATATATATTATATAGTATACCTATTATATATATAATATATAAGTATACCCTTAATATATATATAGTGGGAGTATAGTATTATTATATATATGATAGACTGTATGTATATATTGTGAGAATAATATATAATATATATAAATTATATATATATAGCTATATAGTATATACCATATATAAATATATAATACTAGAACACATTTTGTATGGATAATTAAAGGACTTAATATTTAAAAAAAAAATTATTTTATTAAAACAAGTTTATAGAGCAATATGTTTTTGCTAATTGCATGCGAAAATTCAGCAATATAGCAGCAGTTGCAAATTTGATATTATTAGAAAGAGTAATTTCGCTTGCGGATCAGATGCCAAATTTATCAACTACTTCTTTGAGATAAAATTAATCATAATTGATCAAAAAACAAATTTTCTGGTGATGTAATAACTCATCATGAGCCAGTCCGCTATTAACCTGCGCCGCTTCCATAGTACTTCGCAGCCAAGCCTTTGATCCTTCGCATTGAGTACGCAAAGAGTGTTACTACTGTTACTGGGTTGCTTTATTGCCATAGCTGCGGCGAGTAGGTATCATCAAAGCCTTTTCGCTGACGGAAAGAAAAGTTCAGTCTCTTTAAGACTTGGCAGACAACAAGATCTTTTAGTTCTTCACTACTCAAGTTTCTTGTCTTTCCAATTTTTGTACCAAAGTTCTACCTCTTCTTCTATGCCTTCTAAGTTGTATTTAAAACTATAAAATGAAGCTGTCTTTTTCCTTGTAACTCGATCGATTGCTTTTGTAGATAGTAGCAATGTGGAAAGCGATGTTTGATGATGCTCAATGATAAGCCCAGGTGTTATTTTCAGTAGAAAACCGTAAATCCAAAAGAAGAGGTGTTATAGAATCTAGATACGCTGATGTTATCTGAAGGATCTTCTGCCAGAACTCTGTTGTGCATTTGCTTGCCTGGTCATGGCTTGGCTGCGGCTGCTGCTTGTCCTTACGCAAAAATGCCGTGTAATATTCAGATCACAAGTCCCAGTTGCTCAGCCCCGATTTGAGTAGCTCTTTTAACACCTTCATCGGTGATTTTTTCTTCATCTCTCCGATGGCTCCTGCCTAACCATGTTACGTGTGGGTTTTTTGTTGTTTTTTTTTTTTTTTTTGTTTTTTTTGTTTTTTTTTATTTTTTTTTTAGTGAAGCCACAATTTATGCTGAATGATGCTGCGAGGTTTTGACCATATCCAAGGTCTTGGATTGCGTGAGTGATCCCCATTTACAACTTAGTTCGTCTAACATCGTTCAAGTGAGTAAACTCTCGTTATCAATATCAATATCCCCATTCATGAATGTCACTACTCCTACATTGCCTACTCCTGTCAATTCAACTTAAAATCTGCCATTTTCTTTGTCTTTCTTCTATTTCCTCTAATTAAAGCTGATTTCTTAATTCTATCATCATCTATAGGCCGGATTTTCAAGTTCACGCGAATTTGTTTATTCTGCTGAAGGATATTCATTATGACATATGTATGGACTCTGAAAAAGAGAGAAGAGGAGAGAGAGAAGAGAGAGAGAAGAGGAGAAGAGAGAGAGAAGGAGAGAGAGAAGAGAGAGATGAGAAGAGAGGAGAGAGAGAAGAGAGAAGTGAGCGAGAAAATTGAGAAAGAGAGGAAATGAAAAGAGAAGAGAGAGAGAGAATGAGAGATAGAGAGAGAGAAGAGAGAGAGAGAGAAGAGACGAGAGAGAGAGAGAGTATAAACGAAATTTTCACTTGCTATTTATCGGGCACCAAATCCAGAACGACTTAGTTTTAAAGTTCATTTTATGTCAAGACACTATTCAAAGCGTTTCTTTATCGTCCATTGGGTGCATTTTTCCGACGATATAAAGATGGTTCCGGTTTCGAAAGGAAGCACTAAAGTTGAAGAAAAATATCATTACATGGAAGGGATAAGATCAGAAGGGAAACGGCGTAAAGGCTTTGGGTAGGTTTCTTGGAGTGAATATTATATGCTTTATATAATAGTATTTAAGATCTTAATATATAAATGTTTTTTTGTATTGCATTAAAAAAAATAACTTGAACAGATTTAGAATTTTAATTTATTTTTCAATTATAAATGAACAAATATTTGAATTTATATTAAAGAGTATTAACGTTACTTTTACTATTAAAAGGTTATTTTACTATTGAAATTTAAAATTTACACAATACTGTGGCAATATAAATTTATTATTATCAATGTAAGAGTAACGGTGCATAAAGGACACTATGTTTATATGTTCATTCATAAACAAGAACGAGGAAACATTGCAAAAATCAAATTGTCATTGAAATTTTCAAACTATGTTACAAGGCATTCAATATTCTTGAATGGTGCATAATCACAGAAACCCACAACGCACGCACCCACTCACACACCTACCACACAGACACGTTACAAATATAATATATATATATATATAATATATATATATATATATAATATATTATATATATATTATATATATATTATAATACTATTATATTATATATATATATATATTATATATATATATATATATATATATATATATATATTGATTCAGTATATTTTCTTTACTCAGTTGGTGTCAACCTATTAAGACAATTGGAAAAGGCCTTATAAAGGCGAAAGCTTTTGTCGATAACTATCACCATTACTACTAAAAGTGGAGAAAAACCATTATATGTTGTTTTAATTTTGTAATTTTTAGTCGGCAGTTTACTCTTATGTAATCATCAAGGTTTTAAACCCCAGATTTGTCTCATGCCTGGTACTAATAAATCCGATTATATATAAATTTACGAAGAAAAAGTAGACTACAAACAAGTATATATATATATATATATATATATATATATATATATAATATATTATATATACTATATATATATATATATATATATATATATATATATAATATATAATATACTATATATATACTATATTATATTAATTGGCGCTATTATCAATCCAGAATATTCAATCAATATTTTCTTCGATGAGCTGTTTAACTAATTGTAACCCTTAATGGAAACACTATAAACAATTCTCCTCAAAGTGACGCTTTATTTTGTCATTCCATTCCCTTTGTTTATATTATGTCCTTTAATAGCCTTTATTAACTCCTGGATGAGTAATATATTATATATATATATAATTATAATATATATATATATATATATTATATATAATATATAGATATATATATATATATTATATATAATATTATATATATATATACTTATAGTATATATTACAGAGTGTATCAT
>JABUQX010006916.1:12500-22500 GCA_015478945.1 Trachelipus rathkii
AATAACTACGTTGGTATTAAGGTTGTATCTATGAAATTTCTACTCGCATAGATACGATTTTAATAATTTTTGAAATTGTTATTTAATGTTTGCAATTTTTGAAATTGCTAGTTAATTTTTGAAGTTTTTCAATATTTCATAAGAATCAATTTTTTGTAAATTTGTTCAAATTTGTGTAAACCTTATGAAAGGCAAACTTAAAGTTTTTTCTTGCATCGAGTTTGAGACTAGACAGGCATATTCAAGCGCGATTTATTTCCATATGTTGGGCGTATCAATTATATATAATAATTGATTGAAAGATTTACTAGTAAATTTTTTTTTTGTTTTTTTTGTTGATTTTTTGATAAAGGTGTCGTAACATTTTTTTTAATTTGAAGGCCGTATAAAGTCACGTGTTTATTACAATTTAAGACTTTAAAATAATTTCGACATAGACAGTGCGCATTCGATATTTTTCTTATACATTCGACATTTTGTATGCGCAGTTTTCGTTTTCCGACATAGTCTATGTGCAGTTTTTGTTTTCCGACATAGTCTATGTGCAGTGTTTATTTTTCGACATAGTCTATGCGCGGTGATTGTTTTTCGACATAGTCTATGCGCGGTGATTGTTTTTCGACATAGTCTATGCGCGGTGATTGTTTTTCGACATAGTCTATGCGCAGTGATTGTTTTTTCGACATTAGTCTAATGCGCAGTGTTATTCGTTTTCGAATAGTCTATGCGCAGGTTTTCGGTTTTGGTTCCCGACATAGTTTTGTGCAGTGTATTATTTTGTCAACATACGTCCTATGAGCGGTGATCTTTTTTTCGACCATAGTACTGAGGGTGGCGCAAGTTATTGTTTTTCGACATAGTCTATGCGCAGTTTTGGTTTTCCGACATAGTTTATGTGCAGTGTTTATTTTTCAACATAGTCTATGAGCGGTGATTTTTTTTCGACATAGTCTATGCGCAGTTATTGTTTTTCGACATAGTCTATGCGCAGTTTTGGTTTTCCGACATAGTTTATGTGCAGTGTTTATTTTTCGACATAGTCTATGCGCAGTGTTTGTTTTTCGACATAGCCTATGCGCGGTGAATTGTTTTTCGACATAGTCTATGCGCGGTGATTGTTTTTCGACATAGTCTATGCGCAGTGTTCATTTTACGACATAGTTTATGTGCGGTGTTTAATTTTTCAACCATGTCCTAGCGCAGGTCGACTAGTTCTATGCGCAGTTATTGTTTTTCGACATAGTCTATGCGCAGTTTTGGTTTTCCGACATAGCCTATGCGCGGTGATTGTTTTTCGACATAGTCTATGTGCAGTTATTGTTTTTGGCGAACATAGTCTACACTGCGCAGGTTTTGGTTTTCCGACATAGCCTCCTGCGCGGGTGGATTGTTTTTCGACATGTCTATGTGCAGTTATTGTTTTTCGACATAGTCTATGCGCAGTGTTTATTTTTTGACATAATCTATTCAGGTGTTCGTTTTCGCAACATAGCTATGCGATTCAGTGTTTATTTTTCGATTCATAGTCTATGCCACAGGGTTTATATTTCGACAGTAGTAATAATGCGTAGTAGTTGTTTTTTCGACATACGATTTTCGACAATAGACATAGTAATATCCGGCAAGTGGTGTTTTTCGACATAGTTTGCCGGCAAGTGATTGTTTTTCGATATAGTATATGCTCAGTGGTTGATTTTTGACATAGTTACTGCGCACTAGTGTATTATTTCTCATTCGTTCCATTCTTTCTCGATTTGTTCTTTCTACTATCAATATGGACATCATTCAAGACTTAGATCTGAAAGAGGCTGCTGATTTTCAAGACCTAATGCCTACAGATCTTTCAGGAGAGGAAATATCTAGCCTCAAGTCGAGTCTTCTTAAAGACTTGGGTCCTCTTAGGTTAAAAAGGGGACACTTAAGAAGAAAACTTACTCTCTGTTGTAAACACTTTCCTATAGAAGAGGAAGGTGATGAGGACTCTCCCACCTTTTACGATCCAGTTGTTGTAAAAACTGTATTTGAAAAGGTGACAACAGTCATGAGTGAAATTAAAGCTCAAGACACCATCATTGAAAACCTAATATTGGGGGCTGAATATACGAAAGTTGACCAAGCCATACTTGACGAAGAACTTACAGCCACTGATACCTACCATATTAAGATGGCTAAAGCGCTTCACTTGTTAAAAGACAAGTATGGTTATAATTCAGATTCAAGAAAGTCGTCTAGTGCCTCTTCAGAGAAGTCAAACTCGAAGGAGAATTGCTGTCATTATCCTTCTAGCTTAAAGATTCCTGCCTTAAAGTGTGGAGATTTCTCGGGAGATAAAGACAAGCATTCTTTCCGCTCTTTTCTCCAATCTTTCAATAACGTATATGGAGAGAGAAGAGACATCTCAAAGGCCATCAAACTTCAATATTTAAAATCACATTTGAAGGGATATGCTCTGAAGGACATTGAGTTCTTGTCAGGCACGGATGACAATTATGATGTTGCCTTAACCATCTTAAAGGAACATTATCTAGATAAAGCATTCATTATTGACTCTATTTTACATGAGTTAGATTCGGCTCCGCCTCTTGACGGAAGACAGTTGGAACCTGTCCGGTCTTTCATTTTAAAGGTTCGAGCTAACTTGAAGGAACTTAAGGAACTTGGAGTTGACTTTTTTCAAGAGGATTCATCCGGTTGCAAGTTAATAAGTCATATCGTGGTTGATAAGCTTCCTATTTCATTTTTGAGAGAGTTGAAGCTGTCTACGAAGGAACAATATCCTTCCATCAACCTCATATTCAAAGAACACAATCAAATTATTCATAATATGGAAAGATTTCGAACTCCAAAATCTTACACTCAATCTCCCTCTTCTGGTTCTTCTCGTTCTTCTTTTGATTCAAAAAGGAGAAACAGAAATGGGAAAAAGTTTCCTTCTGTACCATCTGAACAGAGTCATACTTTCAATACATCTAAAGGTGATAGTGTAAATAAAAAGACATCATCTCCATCTTCGTCAAATATTCAAGCATCTTCTGAAATTAAGTGTAAGTTGTGCAGTGGGAAGCATTTCCTTTCAGAATGCACAGTTTATGAATCTCCTAAGGCCAAAAGGGACAGATGTGTCGTGCTTAAGCTGTGCAGCAACTGTTCCAGCTTGAAACATATGGTGGATATGTGTCCAGCAAAAACACTCAACCTTAAGTACCCTTGCTTAAATTGCAAGAGTAGAAAGCATCTTACAGCTCTTTGTCCATCTGAAATTCGTACTCAACATCGGAACAACAATCGAAAAGATGCCGATGAAGAAAGTAATTCTGGTATTAGCAACCACTTGTGTATCAATACCGGACAGTCATCTGCCTCCCAAATCTTACCTACCATCACCATCACAGTAAGACACAAGAATAGGTTTGTGCCTGTTCGTTCATTGATCGACTTAGGTTCACAGAGAACCTATGCTAGTCCAAGATTGCTCAATAAATTCGACATCAATTGTGAGCAATTACCCAAGATTGACAATCCCATCAAAACCTTCATCGGAGAGCAGGTTCGTTCCTCTTATTTGGCTAATTTGGACCTCAACTGTTGTTGTGATTCATTTATATCAATTCCTGTTCTTGTAGACCCTTCTTTAGATGTGGGTTTTACTGTTAATGGACTGGCATCTGCTATTTGTAGAATTTCGTCAAAATACAAAGTAGCTGATAACTCATTTGTAGGTCCTTATGGGGACTCTGTGAATAACATCGACCTTTTGCTTGGCACTGACGCTCTTTGTCATATGAGGCACTTCCAAATGGTAGAATGTTTGGAAGGAAGTGCTATTTCAACTTGTTTCGGTTTAGTTCCTTTCGGTCCTGTGGATTCTTTTCTACTTCCACATCAAAAAGACTTTCTGTACAGAAAGCAGTCTGTTAACTCATCACGAGAACATGATGAGGAAGATTCATGACTAACAATGTCTGTCTCTTCATTGCCCTACCAATTTGTCAACGCTCCTCAAACCCTCGTAAACTCAATCCTAGATCCCCATCCTTCCTACCCTGATGTCATCGATCTTTCCTCGAATCAAAAGGATACTGAACTTGGTCTGGAGCATCTGTACAGTCTGGAGTCCATGGGAATTCAGGAAGAAAAAGATTATGGTACTACCGACAAAGAATTTATAACTAAATTCCACAACTCCATTCAATTTATCGATGGAAAGTACCACATCGAAATCCCTTGGATTCAGGATTTGCTGCATCAAGTTCCATCCAACTATAATGTTGCTTTAAGTACACTAAAACGAGTCAAGAATCGTCTCAACAATCAGGGACTCGACAAAGCATACAGTGATGTCTTTAAAGAGCAGCTGAAAAACGGCATAATTGAAATCATCAAAGTATCTCCGAAGGACTTCCATAAATATGTATGGGTTCCCCATAGGCCTGTCATAAGAATGGCTGATCAGGTATCAACTAAGATAAGACCTGTATTCAATTGCAGTCTTCGTACAAAAGGAGCTCCTTCTCTTAATCAAGCTTGTTATCCAGGTATAGATTTGTTGGTTCCCCTTCTTCGTCTTCTTTTAGCTTTTAGAACCAATAAATATGTGGTTGTTGCGGACATTTCTAAAGCTTTCTTACAAATCTATCTCAAGCAAGAAAGTGACCGTAACAAGTTTTGTTTCTTCTGGGAAGAAGATGGCCGGCTTGTTACTTATCGGTACGCAACCATCATATTCGGACTTGCTCTTTCTCCTTACATTTTGGGAGCTGTTATTAGACACCACATTCAGAATAGCTATCCTTATGATTTAGTCTCTCGTCTTCTGATAAATAATCTTTATGTAGATAATTTTATTTACACGCACTCGTCCCCAGAAGTACTGAGAAACATTTACACCACATCAGTTCAAAGAATGAAGGAAGGAGGATTCAACTTGTGTTCTTGGAACACTAACCATTCAGATCTTAAGGCTCAAATAAAACAGGATAACATGTTTTCTTCCCATAACTGCGAAGAGGAAAAAGTTCTAGGTTACCTTTACCATCCTGGTAATGACACCCTGAGACTCGCAGACTTTGAGTTATCATCAGTCAGTTCAAAAAGAGATCTGCTCTCTCAAGTTAATAAAATCTTTGATCCTCTTTCTTTGTTTCTTCCTGTCACATTGAGAGGTCGACTTTTGATGAGGCGTATATGGGAAAAACAAATGAGTTGGGATGACTCTATCGATCTTGAAATAAAGGAGGATTGGGAAAAATTAAGGGCCGATCTTGACTCTCTTAAGAGTTTATCGTTCAATCGTTTTTGTTTTGATACCTCATCGACTAATGCAACCCTTAACATCTTTTGCGATGCTAGTTCAAAGAGCTATGGATTTGCGGCTTACATCACCTCCCCAGAACAAGGTCCTTCGTTAATGTGGGCCAAATCTAAAGTAGCTCCTCTCAAGGGAAAAACCCTTCCTTGTTTAGAGCTTTTATCCATCTTTCTGGCGCTTAAATGCCTTCCGCAGATCGTGACTAGCCTACAAGAGGTTGAATTTAGTAAGGTCAACGTCTTCTCTGACTCCCAAATCGTTCTTGCATGGGTAGCTGGAGGAGGTAGCAGGACAAAACAAATTTTCGTTCGGAATCGTATACAGGACATTAAGAGTATGGTTTCATCTATGAGAAACGATAATTTAATACCGATCTCATTTAACTACGTCAAAACAGATGAAAACCCTGCAGATCTTATAACTCGTGGTTTGTCCTGTCGCGAATTCATGAAGAAGCTCGAACTATGGAAGAATGGACCAGCTTGGCTTAAACACGACCAAGTGTATTGGCCTAGTTATCAGCAAACAAGGAGTGTACAGGAAGGGCTTTCAACTACCTTCACAGTCATTCAAGCTCCACCTCCTCCTATTATTGACATGACCAAGTATTCTTTTATTGACATAGCAAAGTATTCTTCCCTTTCAACTTTGTTAAGAGTATGTGCTTTACTCTACAAATTCGGCACATCTTCCATCGATCCTACTGAAAATGATAGGAAAGCTCGACTTTTCTTGCTCAAGATTATGCAACAAGAAAGTTTTCCTGTCGAACTTCGTTTTTTGAGAGAGATTCAATCGGGATCAACTTCTTCAAAACCACCTGATTTAGTTTCTCGCCTGAACTTCTTTTTGGACGATTTGGGTCTTATAAGAAGTAAAGGACGGTTGTCTCGCACTAACTACTATAGTTTCGAGATAGTCAATCCGGTAGTCCTCAGCAAGTCCCATCATCTTACCACCCTGATTGTCAGAGATGCACATGTTTCTTGTAAACATCTGGGCATTCAAGCAACTTTGACCTTCATTCGTTTAAAGGGCTACTGGATAACTTCAGCTCGTCATACAATAAGAAGAGTTTTATCGGAATGTGTGACTTGTACAAAATTCAACAGCTTTTCTTATTCTTATCCGAAATTTACTAATTTCACAAAAGCGCAAGTCAATTTCTATCGTCCTTTCTCAAATGTTGGAGTGGATTTTACTAAACATTTTTTCATTAAAATTAAAGGATCCACGCAACCTCAAAAAATGTATATTCTTCTTTACACCTGCCTTAATATTCGTTGTGTTTATTTGGATCTTATCCCAGATATGTCTGCTAGGGCATTCATCCAATCTTTCCAACGCTTTGTAGCTAGGTTTGGAGTCCCTGAATTTTTATATAGCGACAATGCCCGGTCTTTTAATAAAGGTGCGGATGCTCTTGAGCAGTTTGTTGTATCAGAGGTGGGTTCCGAATTTTTGCGTAAAAATCACATTAAACATATCCGCATTCCCCTATACAGCCCTTGGATGGGAAGTATGTGGGAAAGGTCAATTCGGACTGTTAAAAATTGTCTCTATAAGACTGTTGGACGTAAAAATTTGGAATATTTCGATTTCACAACGGCATTGGCAGACATTGCTAATGCTATCAATTCGAGGCCATTAACATATACTTCTTCGGATAATGATATAGTGCCTCTCACTCCTAACTGTTTTTTAAAACCGTTAGCTAATTCAAGTATCGTATTAAATGAGCCCATTCCTACCAATTCCCCTTCTAGAGAAGAACTAATCCAATCCCTTAAACGATCTACTGAAATATTCGAAGACTTCCGGACTCGGTGGTATAATGAGTATTTATTAAGTTTGAGAGAAATGGGAAAAGACCTCTATCAAGTCTCATGGAAAAATAGGGTGAAAGTAGGAGACATCGTACTTATTAAAAGTCCGGTCAAAGAGCGACCATATTGGCAAATGGGCATTATTCAACTGCTTATTTATGGAGATGATAATAAGGTTCGTTCAGTCCAGGTTCGAACTCCTGGAGGTCAAATGAATGTTTACCCCATAAAGCATTTATTCCCTTTAGAGCTATCATTAACACACAGTGGAAGTCAAGTCAAATCTCAAGGAAATAGTTCTGCTTCAAATTCAATGGTGCCACTACCACCATCATCTCAGCAAGTAACAATTCCTGCCCCTACCACAATTAATGATACTCCCGCGGTTGCAAATTCATTGCGTCCCAGAAGGAAAGCAGCTATAGTAGCACGTTCGAAATTTTTGAATATCGGTAATGAATCGGAATCGGAATCATCCGAGAGTTCTGATTAATCAAATTCTTTTGTTTTTTTTTTGTTTTTTTTAAATGACACGAATTCGTCGAAATCCGTGCCATCGCCCCCGCCCAGTGTATTAAAATTGGAATGCGAATCAATAGCTTAAAATATTTCGTAATGAAAGTTTGCGTTTCAATATGCTTTTGGTCTCAAATTCGTGTGCATTTCAATTATTAACTCTTTGCCAAACTATATTTATTCCTTAAAAGATGTTATGTGTTTTAAATTGTAAATATTGGAATCATGAAACCGGAACACTTTTGAGGAAGTTAAATAGCTGGAGTTGATATGCTGGAATAATTATTCAAAATCAAAGCTTTTACGTTTTCGACCTCGTACTGTCAAGTCGCTGATTGAACTTGTGCTGAAAAAAGTTTAGTAATTTCTGTCGTTCGAAAGAAGTGGATGCTTTTATATCAAACTCCCTTCATATATTTGCACAAAGTGTTAACGTTTAAAAAAGTGTTAAAACTTATAATCACTAAGGCCTTATATAACGTGATTAAATGTAACTTTATCGAGTGCATTGTAACGCTTTTTTTTCATTTAACTAACGCTTCATCTTCAAGTCAACTTTATCTTCGTAAATTAATAGTCAATCGATGCGTAAAGGAATTATCTTCTACCTATACTAAGTGGCCGGTGGTATTAACACTAATTACACCGGCGTTGAAACTAACAATTTCAAATCCGAAATCAGGACTAGGATAAGAAGTTTGTTTTTCAACAAGTAAGTTTTTTATGTTCCTTTCACCATAGGTGGATAATTCCATTTATTATATTTATGCATTAAAACACATAACATTTATTAATTCAGTTTAACTGTCGTAAATTTTACTATTCTTAATTCAAATATAATAACTACGATGGTATTAAGGTTGTTATATATAAAATTCTTCTCACGATATATAAATATTATAAATATATATATATATATATATATATAATATATATATATATATATATATATTTATATATATATATATATATATATATATATATATATATATATATATATATATATATATATATATATATATAATAATATATATATATATATAATATATATATATGACCTTATCCGGTTCATGGTGCAGATAAATGCTTTTTTTTTTTTTTAAATTCATATGTTGGTAGTATATGATACTAGCAAATTAACATAAATTATTTAGGTACTTTCTATTAAAGATATGTTGATAACATAGTGTAATATAGTGTTGTCCATATCAGAAACTAAAGAATTATTATAAGGAATGATAGTGGAGTTAGAGAGAGCTAACAGAACAGTAGGACTAAAACTAAACTTATGAATATTGCACTTAAGAGTACTGTTCAATAAGAACAATAGCTCCCACACAAATAATGGTCAACAACTCAATCTTAAATAAGGTGGTGAATACATTCACACTGGGCAAGCTTATACCTTCGAATAGTAAGCAGACAAATAAAATCGAAATAAAAATAAAAATATCTTGTAGCATTATGTGTGTAAATAAAATATCCGTTTCTGTGGTAAATTTTCAATTTATTTACATAGAAGTTTTTAAGCAGTGTGTGCTACCTGCCGTGACATATGTTCGTTAGACTTGCACTCTAGAAAAACACAGAAGAATATGGAGAGATACACTTGCTTGCAATAACACGCGGTAACAAATGTGTGGTTGATTATATCAAGGAAATAGATAAATGAACTAAGATTTTGAAGCTCTGAAAACAACCAAGTTTTCTTTGTTCCAATTGTAAATTCGAGAAAGAAGAGTTAGTTGCTCCAAGGTTACCCTTCTAACATGAGTTATATGCAGTTGGCTGGAACGTCTTTCAAAATGAGGGGAGTAATGAAGGGTGGAGGACACGACAGAGGAGAGGATAGGTGATGAAATGATAGAGAGAAAGACCAATAATTAAAAATAGAAAAAGAGTTTCTGATTTAAAGATTTAAATGATGAACTATCCGTCTACAATAGCTGCTATAGAACGATTGAAAAGAAGTTCGAGAGAGAAGCCCATGGAGAGAAGAATAGATATCGAAAGAAGGAAGTTTAGAAGTCATACTCTATCAAAAGCTTTTGATATGTACAGAGCTACAGAAAATGATTCACCTAACTTTTGAGGAGCAGAGTATCAAGAGCTAGAGAGAAGGAAAAATCCAAAGTAGAGTGTTCCTTACGGAAGTCATGATGTTGATTAGAGGTAAGATTAGAAGATGATATGAGACATTTCCAAATATTCCTGTTAAGAACAGAATTGAAAACTTCGGATAGTAGTGAGGGTTAATGCAATAGGACAATAATTAGAGGATTGAGAGGGATTTCCCTTTTTTCGTAAAGGATGAATGAGCTCACAGTTCCTGTAAGACAGAAAAGCTGAA
>JABUQX010006916.1:27500-30000 GCA_015478945.1 Trachelipus rathkii
CCTTGAATCTCGTCCTACTTATCACCAGTCTTACCCTCCGCCTCCTCCTCCCTCCTTTTTCTATTCCTCGGCATCGTCGTTTTTATCGCCATTCTCCCACCCCATCCCGTCAATCTGCTGCTCAGCCGCACCATCAACCTCAACAATCGCCATCTTCTCAAAGTTCTGCCACACATCCCACTCACAACCAACAGGGAGTATGTTTAAATCATCAGAGATGGGATGACCAGACTCGAAATTGCATAAAACTCTGCGATAATCAGTTAAAACCCAATGCCATACCATAAAAGCGCACGGTGTGCCAAATTATGCGTCCAATCTTCTTTGTATAAATGATCCTTCTACCGCTTTGTACTATCTCATCGATACCGGATCCTCTTTTTCAGTTTTGCCTCACTCTTTCTTCCAGAAGAACAGTGCCGGTGAACCTTTAGGTTCCCTACAGGCCGCCAACGGTTCCATCATACATACCTACGACACCAAACAACTTCATCTCACCCTTTCTTTCCGCCGCGACCTTCTCTGAAACTTTGCTATCGCCGATGTTACTTGCCCATTATTGATGCAACTTTCTCTCGCCCTTTAATATTCTTGTTGACCTTCATCACAACCGTTTGATTAATTACGAGACTCGGTTCTCCTCTGCTTGCACCCGTGCTACTTCTTCCATTAACGGTATCCACCTTCCTTCAGGTAACAACCCTTTCGAATCTCTTCTTTCTTCCGACTTTCCCGATCTTGTCTCTCCCATCTCGACCTTCCCGGAGGTTAAACATAACGTCGTTCACCACATAGAGACGAATGGGAGACCTCCTTTCTCCCACGCCCGTCGTCTTGCACCTGACAAACTTCAAGCTGCTAAGCAGGAGTTCAATACCCTGCTTCAGCAAGGCATCATCCGCCCTATCCAAGTGGACTACAGCCTCCCTCTTCATCTTGTCCTGAAACCAAATGGAACTACCGCCCGACCTGAGATTATAGGTGCCTTAATGCTATCACTCGTCCAGATAGGTACCCTGTCCCTCACATACAGGATTTCACCGCCAATCTTTCTGGATGTAACATCTTTAGCAAAATAGATCTTGTGAAAGCTTTTTATCAGATCCCAGTCCATCCTGCAGAAGTACACAAAACTGCTGTTATAACCCCCTTCGGTCTTTTTGAATTCTTACGTACTCCTTTCGGTCTTCGGAACGCAGCTCAATCATTCCAACGTTTTATCGATTCCATCCTCCGCGGATTGCCTTTTGTCTTTGCCTATATAGATGACCTGCTCATCGCTAGCTCCTCTCCGGAAGAGCACCTCTCTCACCTCCGGCAAGTGTTCACAAGGTTAGTGGAATATGGCATACGTGTTAATAATTTGAAATGTGTGTTCGGCGTTTCTTCACTAACCTTCATTGGACACACCATCTCTTCTGAGGGCGTCCACTCCTTCGAAGACCGTGTTTCTGCTATTCGTTCCTTCCCTCTTCCTGTCAAACAGCGTCAACTCCGTCGTTTTCTCGGCATGATGAACTTTTACCATAGGTTCATCCCATCCGCAGCAGAAATGCTTCTTCCTCTCAACGCTCTTCTCAAACCTGTTCGAAAAGAATTCTTCGGCCTCTGTCACCGTCGATTGGACCGACGAGGCCCGCCATGCCTTCACCTCCATCAAGGAAGCCCTGGCTTCTTCTGTTCTTCTCGTTTTCCCTTCTACTTCCGCTCCTACCCGGATCCATACCGACGCTTCAGAATATGCAGTCGGTGCTGTCCTGTAGCAGTTTCTTGAAGGTGAATGGCATCCCTTGGCGTTCTTTTCTAAGAAGCTTCAACCTCCCGAGGTACGTTACAGCGCGTTTGGAAGAGAATTGTTGGCCATTTACTTCGCCGTCAAACACTTTCGTTATTTTATCGAAGGTCAAGAATTTCATATTCTCACTGATCATCTGCCCATCACCCATGCCATCACTGCATCTACAGTCAAGCAGTCTCCACGCGAGGCACGTCATCTTGAGTTCATCGCTCAATTCACAACCGATATTCGTCATGTTAAAGGTGCAGAAAACATCTCTGCTGATGCCTTTTCTCGCATTAGTGCCATTTCTCCTCTTCCTTCTCTCAACTACGAAGAGATGTCCCGTCTTCAGCAGCTGGAGGAATTTACATTCCCAGCTAACTCCACCTTCGACATTCAGAGTGTGGAAGTGTTCGGTTTTCCCTTCCCACTTCTATGTGATATGTGTTCTCGTCTTCCCCGTCTTGTTGTACCTACTCCCATGCGTCGCCTTGTCTTTAACACCATTCACAACGTCTCGCATCTAGGTGTTAAAGGTTCTCAAGTCAAGGTTGGCAAACACTTCGTCTGGCCTCCCCTTCTCCAGGACGTTAAGCTATGGACTAAACAGTACCTTAGTTGCCAACGTTCCAAAGTTCACAGACATACTAGCGCTCCTGTCGAGCAATTTCTTCCTCCCGGTCAAAGCTTCGACCAAGTCCACATAGACTTAGTTGGTCC
>JABUQX010006916.1:35000-37500 GCA_015478945.1 Trachelipus rathkii
TATATATATATATATATATATACTATATATATATATATATATATATACTATATATATATATGTATTTTTATTTTTTTTTATGTATATATATAAAAATATATATATATATATATATATATATATATATATATATATATATTAGTGATGGACATGACATGACATGACATGATTATATATATATATATATATATATATATATATATATCTTGTATATAGATAAAATATAGTTAAGTTTTTAGGGTTCTAGCACAGGAATTTATATATATATATATATATATATATCAGGCTTGGGTTCAAGTACAAGTACTTGTACTTGTACTTGGACTTAAGTACATTTTTTGGAGTACTTGTACTTGTACTTGTACTTACAGTTTTTCTAAAACCAGTGTACTTGTACTTGTACTGTACTTGCACCTCTTGTACTTGAAAAAGTACTTGCAAGTACTTTTGGCATTTTAATTTGCCAATATTTTTTTTTTTTTTAATATCATTTTTCTACGTATTGATATTATTATTTCTTATGTATTCTAAATAAATTTCCATTTACAAGGAATATAAAGTATATCATTATATATATATATATATATATATATATATATATATATAAGGGGTTATTTTTATCAATATCTATCACACTGCGGTGAGGTGTAAAAGCAGTTATATATATATATAATAGCGAATATAACCAAAACGAATTTGAACATTTTAATTATTTATTAGCCGACTAGTTTCGGGTAAGAATCCTTCATCTCATTTTTAAGGCTTACAATATAATAATAAAATTTTAAACAAATATAATATAAAATTAATTAAAAGTTAAAATAATATAAAGTTGAAATAAATAAACCATATAGATAAATTAATGATTACAATAATATGTGGTTAAGAGTTCATGGTTTAAACAAAATCTCACTTCAGTATTAGAGACTGATAAAACTTAGATTTTCATTTAAGGTCGGTTTGAGATGCCGAATATACAAGGATTCTTACAACTGAACATCGGGTTCCTCAGTTTGGGACAATATTCCAAAATTCGTATCCAGTATATGGTCGTTTTCCTGAAGTGAATGAGCATTTATAGCTGAATAGGGTGGATGATATAAATGGTCTAGAGTTCTAAACGAAATACCTTTATGCTCAGCAATACGTATGGAAAGTCTTCGTATTGTATTTCCTATGTAGGTGGCATCGCATTCACCGCACTTGTAATGATATATTACTGATGAGCATAAAGGTAAAGGGAATTTATCTTTAAATTTAAAATATTTCCCAATTTTGTTTTCACTCGAAAATCTAAATCTAAATTTAAACTATGTAAAGTTTGTTTTTAAAACCACGTCAATTTTACGTTGAATTTTGTAACTGATTTTCCCCAGAAAGGCAACCATATACAAAATATCCTTAGGAGCTGTTAATTTAGCTTGAGATTTTTAAATTTTGCTGAAAGTAATTTTCAAAGTTAGTCAATTATAAATTCTAGGAACCCATTCTTCAGAAAAATGTTTTCAGGAAATCAAGTTCTTTTGTAAAATTAACATAAGATGACGAATTTTGTATCCCCTGTCAAAAAGAGTTTTAATCAAGTTGATTTTAAAAAATGAGGAATGAAAGAATAAGAAATTATTGGTGAAATGATCAAGAACGGAGGTGAGATGGTGATTGATTGGATTTGGAAGTTGTGTAACAAAGCGTTTATGGAAGTTATAGTTCCGAGGGTAAGGGAGATAAGAATAGTACCCTTATATAAGGGTAGGTGGGATAAGGTAACTGTAGATATTATAGGGTAATTGGTTTATTGATTGTTGTAGGGAAGATATATGCTGGTATTTTGATCGAAAGAGTGCGTCGAGTGACTGAAGGACTGATTGGTGAGAACAAGGTGCGTTTAGTGTAGAGGATGTGTGGATCCAATTTTTACATTGAAACAAATGATTGGGAAAGAGGGAGGAGAAGAATAAATTGTATTTAGGTTTTATGGGTTTGCAACAGGTGTACGATAGGATTAATAGGGAAGCTCTATGGCAGGTGTTAGTCATATATTTTGTTGGTGGTAAGCTTCTGAATGGAATCAAAAGTATGTATGACGATAGTGAAGCGTGTGCAAGAATAAATAGTCGAAAATGATTGGTTTAATATTAATAGCAGAGTGAGGCAGGTATGTGTTATGTCTCCTTGGTTATTCAATTTCTATATGGATGGGGTTATGAAAGAATTAGAGGTGGGGTGGCAAGGGATGGTGTTAGAATGATGGAGAATGGAAGCGAGTGGAGGGGCCCTACCTATTATATGCGGATGATTTGGTTTTGTGTCGCGAATCTGAAGAGACTTTGAGAGGATTGGTAGAGAGATTTGGTAGGGTGTGTAAAAGAAGGAGTTTGAAAAAAAATGTAGATAAGAGTAAGGTTATGGTTGTGAGTGAGGACAGTTCTCGGTGTGAAGTTATGTTAGATGGTGAGCAGCTGGAAAAATTGTCTGAGTTTAAATATTTAAGACAAATGTT
>JABUQX010006917.1:0-10000 GCA_015478945.1 Trachelipus rathkii
GGAATAAAACCATAAACTTGTTATTAAAGTTATTTTAACAAGATATATTAACCTTACAATACATGTTTGAAACATCAAATGTATAACTTTATAGCTATAAACTAACTTTTAATATTTATAACAGGATTTTTTTAAGTACTTTTAATATGCTAATATTAAATTATAATAATATATATAATATATATAGGTATATTATATATTATATATATATATATATATTAGTATATATATTATATATATATATATATATATATATATATATATTATATATATATATATATATATATATATATATATATATTAGATCCAGAAAAAGGTATATAATAATTTAGACAAACCCGTGGATTTCGCTTTATAAACAACACAGACTTCAGGGGATAATTTGCGAAATGTGAGAGCTTTAGACAAAGCATGTCTAAGTGTTTCCGTCCTGGTTGAACGTGAACAGTGGTTCTTTGTCTGGTTTGGAAGATGTGCTCTTACTACTGACCGAAGAGGAGATTGTGGTTAAGCTGTAGAACGTGTTGATTCGTTCCTTGACTTGAAAATACATCAAAAGTTTCCATAGCAAGGGTTTGCAAACTCCATTCGTAGGCTACTATATAATATATATATAATATATATATATATATATATATATATAATATATACTACTATATATATATAATATATATATATAATAATATATATATATATATAATATATATATATATATATCATCTGTCCCTTAGAATCCCACAAACTGGGGTAAGGTGCTCAAACATGCACCGGGAGTCCGAGGCATGCATGAGCATTTCTAGTAGTAAGTAGTAGCGGACCCAAATCCACAGCCTACCAGCTATATATATATATATATATATATATAATATATATATATATATAATATAAATATATATATATATATATATCATATCATATACATATGATATATATATAATTATATTATATATTATTAATAAATAAATATTATATATTATATATAATATATATTATATACATATACTATACTATATATAATTAATATATATATTTATATATAATTATATATATATATATATATATATCAACTCTAATAAGAATAAAAATTGGCAACTTACACCAGAACAGCACTAAACCATAAAACAAATACAACAAAAATATTCCAAACTAAAAAAAAAAATCAACACAACACAAACACAACCCCCATCAACACAGGAAGCCATCTGTGATCAATGCAACATTATTGTCACACAATTCCAAAATCAGCCATAAACCTACAATCCGCACAAATAGGATAACAATTAAATAACTAAAAAGATTAAAGAACCAAGAAACTCCCCCCCCCTATTCACTCCCTCAGAAATACTAAACACCATCAAAAACCTCAAAAACCTCACAGCAGATGGTCCAGACATAATATCCAATCTTAATCTCAAAACACTTTAGGTACTAAAGCAATAGAAATTCTAACCCAAATATTCAATATTACTCATTCGAACTTTTACAATTTGTTTTATTACTTTCATGCTCTGAATTATTCAAGTTAATAAGGACAATTGCTTTTTAGCGTACAGTTCAATATTTGGTAAAATATTAATATATTAAAAAAACAGAAACGGTTATGAAGAAAAAAGAACTGTATCACTTCATATGGACTTACCCTAGTATAACAAATATAAATAGAAAAAAATGTAAAATAATAAAACAATCCTCTAAGAACAAAAAAAAAACGCTTTAAAAGTTGAACTATTACAACTTAAATTTAAACTTGTTCAAACAGCAAAAAAAAAAAAAAAATTCTGATTTACTTTTTCTACTGTAACAACACTACTAATTCTAAACCATTAATAGATCTTACTTGTATTTTGCATTGGAAAACTGGAATGATATTCGTGTCCAGTATCCTCTCCATATGACCCAGAACTCGATGATAACATATTCGGGGTGTGAGGATGAGGTGTTGCAGATCCTCCTTCGGTGTAATAATTTTCATTGTTCGGATACACATTACCTTTAGAACTTAAAAGGTCAAGAATCTCTTGTTCTTTAAGTTCAAATGAATGAAGATTTTAATACTTTGAATATTGATAAGAAATAACCAATAATAATGCACTAATAATAAATTAGTGATAAGGTAATTAATGATTAGTGAATAATAATCAATAATAATAATTACATAATAATAATAATAAAAATAATAATTAATATAATAATATTACCATAATTATTAACTAAATTAATAATTTATACTACTAATACATAATAAATAATAATAATAATAATAAAATAATAATAATAATAATAATAATAATAATAATAATAATAATAATAATAATAATAATAATAATAATAATAACAAAAATACTACTACTACTACTAATAATAATAATAATAATAATAATAATAAATTTTCCAAAGTATGCTCACCATAATTAAGAGGAACAATTGAAAATTCTAAAAGATATTACTCGTATTCTTCTCTTTACTTCTAACCTATTTAACTCTCAGCAACTTCAGATTAAATGTGGTTTCTTTTACCATTCATAACAAATTTCATCAATTCTCAAAATGAAGTATTGCAGAGTGGTGATATATATAATGTACCTTGCACCTGCTTCACAGTTACATGAATATTCTCTTCAATATCTTTCACTCAATTGATCAACAATCATTTAATCTTTTTCAATTGGCGAAGCACCTCACTTTAAATCATTAACTTACTCCCCTAAAAGTTCACTTTTTGTCTATTTATCCCAATTCTGTTTCCAAATCCTCTTCCCGTTTTCTAATAAAGTTTTATTTATAACTTCCTTATATGTAATTTTTTTTAATCGTATATTTCCTCCCAAATGCTTAAAGAAACTATAAATTTCTCACACTTTTTCTACTAACCCTTACTTTCTCTTATCTCTTTAACCTTATCTCTTATCTCTGCAAAAGAAATTTCTCTTTTCTTTATCACTTCCCTACAAAAGATATATAATAATTTCCCATAGAGACAAAATTCCTAGTTATATATAGATATATACTAATATATACTATATTATCAATATATATAATAGTATATATATATATATTATATATATACTATATAATATATTATATATATATATATTTATTATATATATATATTATATATATATATTATAATATATATATATATATATAAATATAATATATATATATAAATATATAATATAATATATATATAATATACTAATAATAAAGCGTGGTGGTGAGAGAGAGAAAGAATTTTACATAGAGTACATTCTCCATGTATGTCACTAGGAGATGACTAAAAAAGGGGCAATGATAGTTCACAAGGAATTCTTATGCATGTCTTTGACCTGGTTCTTACTCAATTTTGTAATCAAAATGAATTAAATAATAAAACATTTAACTAAAGTAATAAGTGAATGTTGGAAGAACAAATGGAAAAGAAAACAAAGGAGAAGAATGATGGATCTATATAGAAGGGGTAAATAGATTTCGTTGATGTCACTGAGAAACTTTAGATTTGAACGGATGGTGAAAACAAGTGACTGTGGGTGAAATGGTGTGCTGCAGCAGAGAGGAAGTATTGTTAAATTTGGTGGATTGTTTGTGAATACTAGATAATAATGACCTAAATTTAAGTTTGAAAGTTGGAAGTATTTGCTAAGTATATCATATGGTCCATCTGAGGGTCATGTGGAGAAGAATGCAACTTTCAAGGATAATCTGATAACTGTTTTGGATGGGGTGAGTAGGGACTTCAGATTGATTGAGTGTGAGGACTTGAATGGCTTGATTGTGTGAACGAGAAGACGGTGGTATTCTTATAAACAGTGATTTTGGCCGTGGTTTTGGGAGAAATTAAAAATTTGGTAGGAAGATGATGATTCTGTGATCGGAGGTATGTGTGTTTTTTGAGCAAAACAGTACTGAAAGTATCTATAGAGTTGGTATAGGTAGAGATGGCTGGGACATTGAAGTGAAAAGCTTATGATTTGATTTTGCTGAAGAAGGAAATGCTCGAAAGATTGTGATGGATGTAAATCAGTGAGGGTGTTGTGGATAGCAATATCAGATCATTATGTTTGCTTATGAGATTAAGTTTAATAAACGAAGGCGCGAGAAAGAGACAAAGGGAGGAAGTAGGGAGAAATAAGAGTGATAAGTTAAGTGAACAGGGTTATAAGGAAAGTATGGTGAGACCACTTGCAAACATATCAGCTGAATGTGAACAAGAAAAAACTAAACAAATTTGGACGCAAATGAAGGAAGCCTTTGTTAGCAGTATAATAGAAGTATGTGGGTGCGCTAAAGTAGGAAGTAAGAATGTCACTAAAGAATGGTGGAATGAAGAGGTGATGCAATCAGTTAAAAATTAAAAAAAAAAAAAAGGTGTGGTTGAATGTGGTAAAAGCCAATGATAAGGTTTTGAAATGGTATTTAGCAATTTTGTTTAGGTGTACCTCTAGTCCAGACAGTGCTTTTCAAAAGGTTTAGAGAAACCTGGATGAAACTCAACAAGAATGTTTACATAACTGGTAGCAATGAAGTGCTTGACGATGTCCACTCTACCATTCTTGGATTTCTTTACCACTACCTTTCTACACAGAAATAACACAGATTGCCGAGAATTTTGGAGTTAAAGATTATCTTCCTTTGCTGCATTCTGAAGAATGGGATATTGTTTCGTATACCAGAAGTGGTAAGTCATGCTAGGTGGATGACAAAGGCAAATTATGCATTCAAGATATACCTCTTTCTAGATCAAGTTCAGTTATCTCATAGGGAGAAGAACTCTCTAAGAATATGTATTTTTCTTGCTCATATATGTTCGAGCCTTGTTTTTGTTATCTGAAGCAATTAAAGCACCTTATGATGATTTCTAATTCATGCGTCAACTGATAAATTATCAGGATATTAATCCAGAAATCAGTAAGGCTGCTGCCAAAAAAATTTCCAATCATCTTTGGTTCTTAGTTCCCAAAACTGTGGCTATATCCTTATTTGATGACAATGTTAAGACAAATATAGCTCAAATTATGCTGTAGGAGCAAAGGTGAAGAAGAAAAAAATCAACTGAAGAGCTGCACCAAAATAATTTTTCCTCCTTTACAAACATCGAGTTTTCGTCTTTTGTAACTCTTGGTACAAAAACTTTCTTCACAAGATTTTCTATCAGCACAGATTTCCTCAACATGAAAGGATGATCCTGGTTACTAAAGTGGAATTGAAAAACTTGAGAAGACAGTTGTTGTGAATGATGTTGCAGAAATAGGTGTCAAACTCATTCAGGATTACAATAACATTCTCACAAAAGATGAAAATGAGAAACAATGCTTTAAAAAATACCGAATTTCTACTATAAAAAATACCGAAAATACTGTAAAAAATACTGAACTTCTACTAAATCCTCTCTTAGGAAAAAATAATGTTAAATGTTCCTTCATTCACACTATGTTTTGATTGTATAGAAATTATTGTTGCAAATATAAATACATTTCTCTTATAGAAGTTGTGTGCATTATTTAAAAAAAACTAATATTTATTAAATTTTTCATGTTATTTCACAAATTTGTACTTTGTATACCACTAATAATAAATGACTACATTTAAGCTTACCTTTAAATAAAGTGATGGTGGATGCTGGAAGCCAGCAAATCTTGAATTTAAATCATCAATATGTTCTTTGGTTAACTGGATAAGACTTCGAATGTTACTCAACTAAAACAAATAAATAAAGGAAGTATATAAATAATAACAATAGCAATATTATTTAATAATAATAATAATAATAATACCAAACAATGCCGCTGAGAACCGTCGCTAAATTTATTTACACACTCATAGCAATACCTAATAATAATAAATGAAAACCATTACTTATTAACCTTACAATAACTGGAAAATTGTCTCTTGGTGTGATTATTTATTAAAGATCTAAAACTGCAAAAGTTCTCATTCTTCTTTAAACCTACAAGAAAAATGTTTGTTACTTGTACAAAAAAAACAATGAAACAAAAGCAGCTCAGTAAAAATTCTCTCAATATTTCCCTTTACATTATATATAGTGTCAGTAAAACTTCTTTAGTTGTAGATTTTGCTGAAACATGGAATATATCAATTGTGCTTACGTAATTATGAATGAAAATCAAAAAAATTTTATGGGGCAATTCATTAAAAATTTATTAACCATTCAATAATTAAATTTTTAAGAAAAATTGCAGCATTCTCAAATGTTAAATGCTTTTTTCTCATGAACCATATGAAATAGAAACCTTAAAATTTAAAGATTAATTCTTTAATGAATAGGAAGATTCAAAACTACAAGAATTGTCTTTTAAAAATGGTGTAGTCCAGCACCCATTTATTGTTACTTTTAAGATTTCAAGTCTTACCCTGGCATTGATGAAATAAGTAAAATACAAGATGGTTTAGAAGAAAAATTAACTAAAATTAACTTTTTGCCAATGAATCTCAGCTGACAGGTACAACTTAGAAACTACAAAGATGTGAAAATGAATTTGTTGATCTGATCTGCACCAATCTGAAATTCTTCTTCATTATGATTTTATTGCCAAGCAACAGAGTGCTTTTATGACTTATACAAAGAAAAATTTATCCCATTCAGAGGTTGCAGTAATTTGTGACTTTTCTGAAAATTAGTTTCATTTTACAATCCTATCATTGGAATAGCAATAAAGCTACAATTCACCTCTTTGTCATTTATATATTATAAGGAAGAAAAACTTGAACACTGTAGCTTCAATGTCATCTCAGAGTGCCTTGAGCATAACACTGTCTGTGTTCATTTATTCCAGGAATAAATTAATAAGTTTTTAAATGATCTGAAGAAAATATTTTATTTTTTAGATGGTTCAGCAGCCTGGTATAAAAATAAGAACAACTTTGTGAACCTTTGCAATCACAAGAATAATTTTGGAACTGAAGCAGAATGGCATTTCACAGTTACAGTGCATGCTAAGGCCCATGTGATGGGGTTGGGGGTACTGTGAAAACTGAGGCAGCAAAGATGAGCCTACAAAGACCTTACTAAAATCAGATCACAGCACCTTTACAACTCTATGAATAGGTAAAAAACATGACCTTTCCACAACTGACTTTCACATAAGTTACCCAAAAGAAGTACTTAGAAAATGAACAACAGCTGACACATTGGTTCAGTCAGGTTAAAGCAATTCAAGAACTCAAAAATTCTATGCTTAAATTCCCTCAGTGTGAAACACAATTTTATGCAAAGTCATTTTCATTTGCTCCATTAACAACAGTCATTTTCATCACAAAGAAATTAAACTTTAATGATTGAATGTCATTTCTATATACAATGACAAATGGCGGTTAAGCTAAGTTCTTGGAAAAAATGAAGTGAGTTGCATTTCTCAATCCAATGGGACCTTCTCATTCTTTTTCATTAACTTCACCACCAGATGTTCTCTGGATTCATTGTGCTGATGGAATATGTAAAATGAATCCATAAACTCCAACTGGTCGGATTTAAGCTTTACCAGCATGTGAAAAGAAAATGGTCGCTCATGCCACTAAAAATTTCATATCAGAATAAAAATATGGCAGTTATCTTTAAATTCGCAACCAACTTCAGCATATCCATCCAGCAAATATTACTAGGAACATTTATTGGGTAAGTTGATGATACCAATATTTCTATATAATAACATTATATTTTTTTTAAATGCCAGGTCATTTGAATACAGGTTTTATTAAATAAGATCATATTTTTTTTACAAACTAATTACAATAATTTACGCAGGCCTTTAGCTAAAGTTAGTCTTTTATGAATTTACTCTAGATTAGATATGATGGCTATTTATCTGATCATGAATAAACTCCTTTTTGTGGGCCCTTCTTGGTTCCCCCGTAACTCTACCTAATCCATTACGATCCAATGAAACTTAGTGAGGCCTAAGAGCAATAATACATGTGAGTTTTTTTAAAATTGAAAAAGATTAAACAAAAATTACTTTTGAATAAATATTCAAATTAAATTTTATGAAAAAAGATTTTTGTTCTAAGCCATCTGTCACGTTATCATATTGGCATTTCCATGCCAATTCAGGCGGCGGGTTTGGTGTTAACCTTTTCATAGTCTCAGATGTTTTTGAATTTGACATATGTTAAATTTCAAGAAAAATTAAGATACCCATATTTTTTTATTTTGCCCGAAAACATTTCTGGGCCAAGATACTGGCCACCAAAGATGGCGTCTCAATATATATAGGTTTGGGATTAAAAAAAAACTTCGTTTTTTTTTTTTTTTTTTTTAAAACACGTTTTTTTAAAAAAAAAACGACACGTTTTTTTTTAAAAAACAAGCAAGAGGCCAAAATTTTTGAGTTTCGTTTTTTTGTGTTTTTTAAATTACTTATTTTCATATCATAGATTATCAAGTCTTTATTATTATTACAATAAAATACAGTAATACAATATGTTAAAAGAGGTATTCAATATAAAAGTAGAGTTTTAGTACTTGATAGAAAGTTTTATTAGTGCTCTAGGGCATGTAATTATTACATTTCACATGATCTGATTATTATTATTATTATTATTATTATTATTATTATATTATATAATATATATATATATATTAATTATATATATATATATATATATATATATATATAATATATATATATATATATATTATATATATATTCTTTCATCTAACCTTTTTGCTTCTCCCAAGACGGTGGGTAAAAGGTAATAAACCTATTTTACGCTACGCTCGTTTTATTTCAATCATGACAAAAGTCAAAACTTAATTAATTAGTAAATAAAACTCTCCCCAGTCAGAAAATCCACCCTAATACCGTTCAGGGAACTGTCGACGGGACCCTCACTATGGTCACATCGTCAGGTGTAAGGGTTCATCTCCCTTTGGAAAAAAAAAACCCCCCAAAAAATAAGGTTTTGGGCCCACAACCCTACCCCCTCACAAAACCCAGCATTCACTCCTATTATGCCCTTTATTCTCGCCTCTGCTAAACCTCACATTTCTCTCCTTCAGACATTTCGTTTACTGACTCAATGCGCAACTTTTTTTTCAATCTCCCAGCCGGTCGGTTTTCAACACATTCGCCAATATACATTCTCTTAAAGAACCGACTATCATTCATCTCCTTTCCACATTACAAACCATCTCAACATACTTTCATTTATTCTTCTCATTTACCCCTTTTCTTCACAGCACACAACTCTCTAATTCGTTTATTCCTCATGTTATCAATTCCTCTCACACCTAGCAATGCTAGATTGTCCATCTGAAACATTGAAGCTTTAGATCTATCTTCTTTTCCAGACATGTCTACTATATACAATAAGCCAGGTCACAACATAGTACCCTCACTGTAAAAACAACTAGCGCACTAAAGACCTTAGTCGCCTTTAACATTCACGCAACGATTTAATTGGCACCAGCCACTTCCTGCATTTCCCAAAAATATTTTTAAACTCTGCATCATCCGTTCCTTTCTCATGCCTACGAAACGCGTCAACTCCGTAGATTGCAGACTCTTGTTCCCAGTGCGTCATCATCTAAATAACTTCACACTGAGGACTTGTCCTCACTCACGAACCATAAGCCTAACTCTTAGTCTATGTTTACTTTCAACCCTCCTTTACAACACACAGCGCAAATCTCTCTAAACAATTCTCTCAAACTCTTACAGATTAGCCACACAAAACCAATCAATCCGCATATAATAGGTAGGGACCCTCCATTTATCTCCATTCTCCATCATTCTAAACATCCTCTGCCACCCCCACCTTCAATTCTTTCAATAACATGCCGATATACAAATTGAATACCAAGGGGACACCTCACAAAACCCTGCCGTTCACTCCTATTATCAATCACTAAACCAATCACTTTTGACAAGATTTATTCTTACACACGCTCACTATCGACATATCATACTTTTTGATTCCATTAGAAGCCTATTCACCACACTCTATATCCTACAACCTCCATAGAGCGCGCCGCCTTCCCGTATGA
>JABUQX010006918.1:0-7500 GCA_015478945.1 Trachelipus rathkii
AAGAGAGAGATATAATATATATTATATTATTAGGTATAGTATATATATATTTAATTTATAATATATTTATATTATATAATTATTTGATAATTTTCCAGCTCAATTTTGATTTTTATTGCTTGTTTTTTCAAAGTCCTCAGGTCATATCTAAATTTGATAGTATGCCCTCTGAAGCCTTGAACTTATCTCCAATGATTATTCACTGATATTATTATTCTATTTAACTATTGATTATTCGTATTTTATTATTCTTATATTTTAATTATATCTTTCTTTAAATATTATTAATGAAGGTGTTTGAAGATGCAATATTTGGGTTATTTTTTATTTTAGTTTGGGATATATATATATATGTATACAATTATATATATATCTTATGATATATATATATAGATTAATATATCTACTATATTATATATAATTAAATATTAATATATATAATATATAGTATAATATAATATATATATTATATTAGGTTTCTACTTCTTGAGTTTTTATGTAGGTATTATTAGGTTAGACTCCTTGGTTTTATGCAAACTTTTTTGTAGTTAGAAACTTTTATTTAATTAAGATACACTAAAATAGATTAAAAGTAAAATTATCTATTTAAAAAACAGTAGAAAATTACGTATAGGGGACGTGCCGTTGTAAGAGATATTTATTACTGATGAGCTTTCATTTCATCAAACTATTCATCGCATTAGTTTTTCAAAGTCTTAAATTCACAAATAAGAATCCTTGTAAACGCCATGAAGATGGACTGTGATGGGCGGGCTGACGGCGATTCTTGAGCGTTTTCAGCAATCTTTGGTTTTTTGCTCGGACATTGAAATTTTTTATTCTTTTTTTCTCTTTTTTTCGTTTTTTTTAAACTAATCTCTAACTACTATGTAGCGAAGAAGAAAATGAGGGGCATAGGGCAAGGAGTTACACCATTATGCTGAAGGGGTTATCTTTGTGTTGTGATTGCTATCGTGGGGATTATTTCTTCAGTATTGTGTTCGTTATGTTTTGATTTTAGTTGAATGATGGGATTAGCTGGTGTTGTAGTTACCTCAAGGGTGTGTTTCACTTGAGGTGTGATAGGTCGGTCAAAGTTGATTTTATGCAATTACTTTCTATTATGTTTCTTATATAGAAACGCCACCGACTTCCTGTAAGCGCTTTCTGAATTTGCCAAGATGAATTGTATTAATATCTGTGAGGTAATGAAAGATGAGTTCTGTTGTCGTTTTGTAAGTCGTTAGGTATGCTGTATTTTCGTACTGGTTGTCTTTGTCTCTCTATGTAGTAGGCTCTTGTGGCAATGTAGGTGGCTTCCTATTTGGTGATGGAGAAGTTTTTTGAGGGGAGTGCTTAGTATTGGTTGTAGTATAATGTTATGGAGATTGGTATTTTTTTATTTGTTCTGAGCTTTGGTTGGATAGGGGGTAGGAGGAAAATGGGCGTATTTTGTGCGGCTGGAGTGAGTTGTGTGTTTGTAGTTGTTTGTGCTTTCATAATGCTTGTTAATGATATGGTTATTGGATATTATTTTTGAATGTTTCTGATGAGTTTTGTTTCATTTTTTTGAGATTAATAGTTAACAATTCTTGAAGGCGAGTAAGATATGAGGTGAGAGATTGTTATTTACTAGTTGGTGGATGAGATGATAGCAAGGAGAGGTATTGGTGGTCTAGATGAGGGTTTAAGGTATACCGAGAAGTTAAGATAGAAGTGGTGGCGGAAAAGTGTGTCTAAAAATTGTAAAGAAGATTAGTGGGGTGCTTAAAGTGTATGTAATGGTGGGGTGGTTTTTTATTCTTGTTTGTAAGATGTTGTTTGTAGGATATGAAATTTTAGTAAAGCCAAAAATGTCATCTACGTACATGTACGAGTTTGTGTTCTTGTGGTCGGCGAGGAAGTATGTGATAATGTCTGTTAATTCCTATGTATAGTTTACTGAGTGTCGGTGAGAAGCTGGTTTTTTTTTTTTTTTTCCTAAACATCGGTTCCCAGCGAATCAGTATCGCAGTTTTTGAAATTGCAAAAACTGGCTGATTGCTACTGAAAGCTTACGAAGTTGAGATCTGATATAGGAATCCAATGACCGATTGTCATCGATTTCTGTGATATATTTTTCTAGCATGATAGGTTGTTGTAAGGTACGTAAGTCAAGAGGATGTGACATCAAAGCTATAAAAATTATGGGTGCATGGATTTAGTTGACGTATTTTTTGTATGAAATGCCTGTTGGAGTTTTTTTAAATGAAGTGGTTTGGGATTATGAGTTATCGAGAGTTTAAGTCAGAGGATATCCAGGGCCTGAAAGTTTGTTATGTGGGACAGATTTGTTATGGAGTCTTCAGTATTTCCTCGTAACTGGCAGATTGGTACAGTTAGTTGCTTTGTAATTCATTATGGAATTGGGTAACAATCCACTCCCCTCAGCAATTTGCATAAAACAAGGGTTAACATAATCTCATATATATATATATATATATATATATATTATTTATATAATATATTATATATAATATTAGTATATATATATATAATATGATATATATATCAAATAATATTATAAATATAAGTATATATTATAGATATAATAGAGAGAGAGAGAGAGAGAGAGAGAGAGAGAGAGGGTATATATATATATATTATATGTATAAATAGTATATATATATTATTTATTTATGTAATATATAGTTAATTATAATATATATATTATTATATATATATAGTATTAATACAGATATATATTATATATTATATAATATATTATATATATATATATTATATATATATATATTATATATATACACTATATATATATTTAGGTTACGGCTTCTTATTAAGAGCATACATTTTTAAGTTTGTAATTTAGAATCGACAATCACAATTGATTTATTGCGCTGCAAGTATTAAAAGTTAATTACAGCTCTAACTACTTTTGGAGTTCTTTTATATTAGTCAATATTATAATATATATACTATATATATATAATATATATATTATTTATTATAGTAGGGTAGGTGATTTTGCTAACTATATAATAGATATTATTATATTATTATCTACTATATTTATATAAATTTATATATATATATATATATCTATATTATATATTTATATATAATATATATATAATACTCTATATATAAATATATATTATTATATAATATATAATATATATATATATTATATTATATATATATAATAATAGTATATATATTTATAATATGAATAAATAGTATATACTTATATACTATATATATTATTATATATATATATCTAAATATATATATATATATAATATATATATTATATATAAATCTTATTATATATATATAAATTTATAATTCATATCTATATATATTAATAATTATATATTTATAATATAATGTATTTTAATATATATAATATATTATTAATATATTCTATTATATAAATATTGATAATATATAATATATATTATATAATATATACTATAATCTATAATTTATATATATATATATATATATATAATATATTATTTATATATATATATAATATATAATAGCTATATATAATATATATATATATATATATATTGAGATACTTATATATCTTATATATATATATATATTAATATATTTATAGTATATATAATATTCTATATATATATATAATATACAGTATATATATTTATCTATTATATTATATATCTATATATTATTATAATATAACTATTATCATATATATTATATTTAAGTATACTACTATATATATATTAATGAATATATATATCTATTATATATATGTATTATATATAGTATATATATAATATATATAAATCATATATATATAATATATTATTATATATATATATATATATTATATTTTTATATATATATATATTATATATATATATATATATTATATATATTTAATAGTAATATAATAGTGGCGTATCCAGGGGGGCCAGGGGGCATGCTCCCAGATTTTTTTAGACTTGCATTTTTAGTATCATATCGTTATAACTAAAATCCGAGAGGTTAAATTATTCTATATATATATACTAGTATATATATATAATTATAATATATATATATATATAATATAATAATATATATATATATTATATATATCATAATATAGAATACTATATTATTTATATTATATAATATAATATTTATATATATCTTATATATATATATATATATATATTATTAATATAATATAAATAAGTATATATATTAATATATATATATATATATTTATATATATAGTTGTATATGCATTCTATATATATCTATATAATATTATATATTATTATAATTATGATATAATTAATATATAATATTTATCTATATATATACATATATAGTATAATATTAAATATATATATATATATATATATATATAATATATATCTCTATAAGTATATATATTAGTAGAACCGATTTTGTACTGGCCCCTCCAAAAAAACCAGGAAGCGCCCTGTAATATTATAGTTTATTAAATTAATATATATATATATAATATATTTTAGTATTATATTAATATATATATATATATTATATTATTATATATACGATATATAATATTTTTAAATATTTATAGATATCTTGCTTCTTTTTGAAGGATGGCTTTTAAAGCCTTTTAAATATTTAAATGTTTAACTATTTAAGATTGTTTAATTTATTTTTCATTTATCTTGTCATGCCGACAATTTAGAGACTAGGGATAGCGTCCAAATGCTAGAATGGTATTACGATATATAGTTATTCATATTAGATGAAGTAGAGGGTGAATCCTCTTTTAACTATATGGTTAGTCGTTACCTAATAGGAGTTCTCTCTCGTATATTAATCAGGCGATAATCCTCGTCAACAACCATTCAATGAAGCCTTTCGATTGGCAGCGTCTTCTCGAATGCTAATGCGCCAGTGGAAGTTTCTTCTAATAAGTATCCATGAGCTCCCGTGTTACTAACGTGCCATACACAAAAATACGCGTCGTTACTGAAGCATTTATTAACAAGATAAGTTTTGATATAGTTATATATTTATAATTATATATTACTGTTATTATATATATTTATATATTATAAATTAATATTATATTATATATATATATATATATATATATTATTATTGAAAATGATCTACTTACATGAGATAATTATTATTATAAATTCAAAGAAGAAAAGAGAAAAAGATAAGTTCAAAAGAGTCGAACAAGAGAGAGAGCAAATTAGAACGACCTGATAAGCGTCTCTCTCTCTCTCTCTCTCTCTCTCCTTGTCCTCTCGTTCTCCTTCCTCTCTTTCCTCTCTCTCTTTTCTCTCTTCTTATCTCTCTTCTCTCCCTCTCTTCTCTCTCTCTTCTTCGTCGCTCTCTCTCTCATCTCTTCGTCTTCTGTCTTCTTTCTCATCAGGGTATCGAATCTAAGCTAAAACTAATACGGGAGAGATAAGGATGAGGCTTTAGCTCAGATTGGATACAGTAAATCGTTTCGATAGACGATTGTTCGAATTTTCCTTATGGAATTTGTAATTTTTCATATATTTAAAATTAAATAAAGATCTACGTATATTTAAAACCACTCAAGGGGGAGAAAAAAGTATGATGTTATTTATAAAATTAAGGTAAAATATATATTTGTATATATATATCATATTATATTATATATATATATATTATTATATATTATATCTTATAATAGTTATATATTATTATTATTAATCTAATTTTTTTTTGCCTTATTATGCTGTATATTTATATATATATAATATATATACTAGATGTATTTACTATATTGATAGTATAGTTACTATAGTGTATATATATATCTGATATATATATATTATTGTATATATATATATATATAATATATGATATATAATATTAATTATATAATATATATCATATATAATTATTATTATATATAATTATATATAATATTATATATATGTATATATATTATATATATATTAATATTTATATTATATATATATAATATATATTATTATATATAATATATTAAGTAGATATATATATATTATATATATAATATTATTTATCTCTACATTAAATATTTGTCAATGCTAACACCTTTCCCTAAAACCCCTATATCCAATTTTTTAATCCAATATATTATATTAGTAATATATTATATCTATATATATCTATATTATCTATATAATATATATATATATATATATATATATATATTATATATATATATAAAGATTATATATATATATATATATATTAAACCAAAATTTGATAGTGTAAGCTGTAGACAACCCTCTTTTGCACTCGATCTTTTACAGTATATTTAGCATTGCTAGATTTTTCTTCATTTCTTTCAACAGCTTATATTCTTCTTTCTTTGATATTAGTTTAGACTCAGCTACATAATAACTATATTTTCATTATCTCACCTATCCTGCTGGCCTTGTGGTTTTTCTATTATTCGTTTCGCCTAAGACTAGTTTCCCCTTATGGATAAATAAGTTTCATCTAAGGCTAAGGGGGGGGAGTATAAAATCAAATCGCATTTTGGTTTTTCCTTTTGCCGTTTCTCTAGATTCTAGATCCTATTATTTCCATAGATTCATTTCGTGTCATTTAGCTGTCTTTCTATTTCTCATCCTACATCTTGATGATTCTTTAGATACAACTTTTGGTGTCAGCTTTAGTGCTTTCTGGTAGACTCTTCATTGCAAACTTAATCGATATTGGTTTTTGCAGTATTCTAATAGCGTATATTTATTTATTCATTTGTGTCGTTTCTCTGTCCCATAGAGTCTTGAAACTTATATTCTTTATTCCTTTTGACTACTTTGTGTCATTTTGTAATTACTGATTTCTTGAATCTTGATTCATGCATTTCTAATTATTTCTCAACTTTTTTTTTTCCACTGTTTGCATTATCGTAATTCAATTATTCTTTGCCTTCCTTGACTTTTATATTTATTATTATTATTTTTCAAAGGAAGTAATTATTCCTTGGTAAACCCATTTATTAAATCTTACTATAATCATTTTATTGTTCGGGATATACGGTATTAACATTTTCGTTTGTGGTATTTAACCTATGATGGATTTCTGTTTGTGTTAAATAAAAATATTATCTTATTCATGTGGAATCTGACAACATATTTACGAAGCTAGTATCAAATGGTCGACAGCAAAAATGGTCGACAGGTTATTTAAAGTTTCATTAACGAATCCAACAAAACTTTACTTAACTTAAAAACTTAAACTTAAACTTAAACTTAAAACGTTAATTTACTTTAACTTACTTAACTTAAACTTAACTTAAACTTAAACTTAAACTTAAACGTTAACCTAACCTATCCTAACGCCTGCTTTCGGCGATCTGCTCGGGAATATTTTTTGAATGTCGTGTCGACCATTTTCCCTGTCGATCATTTGGGATAGTCCCCATATTTACACCTTCTTTTTTTTTTCAGCTTCATCTTTACGCTTTATTTATCTTTTCTTTTTTCTAAAATATAATAAGCT
>JABUQX010006918.1:10000-24791 GCA_015478945.1 Trachelipus rathkii
AACATGGACTTGACATTGCTACGAAGGTGAATGCTGCTTAATCTCAGGATCATAACTGTGATACCATGTTCCGTAACCAATTATGATACTGAATAAAGTCGATGCTATCTCCGACATGTTTTTAACGTACCGTACATAAAGAAACGCGATCGACCTTCATTCGTTGCTCAATAGTCTTGGCACAAATTTTGCTAAAATACGTCTCATGTTCAAAACGCCTGACAAAATGCTTTGAACAGTCCCGTATAATTGTCCTACTGTCTCGAAATCATCGTGAATAGTTCGCCTACGATCAACAGAGATAGCCTCGCCAACTCTTGCTTTGATTTCCAGCGTTGTCTTTGTTGAAGGTCATCCGGAAAGCTCATCGTCATCGACAGCTGTTCGTCAGCCCTTGAAGAACTTGTACCATAAATAGAAAAGTTCCTATCAAATTCCCATCATAAATTAGGGCAGCACCAGTGAGGTGCGAACATTTTTGTTATATATATATATATATATATATATATATATATATTATACCTATCTATACTAACTACCTTACTCACTATATACTATACTATACTACCCCTCCTACCCCTACCTATATATATTTATTACATTGGACCTCCACCTGCTCATTTGCTACCTGCTACTCACGTACGGTACTACTATTTAACTACCTACTTCTACTACTACTATATATACTCACTACCTCATTATACTACTCACCCCTACTATATCCTACCTATATACCTACCACTCATCTACTCTATTATATATCACTAACCCTATACTATACCCTCACCAACTCATACTCACCTACCTACCCCCTACCTCACTACTCACCCTCAACTACCTCCTCTACTCTCACCTATCTACTACTATCCCTCTCACTATACTACTCCACTACCTATACCTCACTACTACTCCATCACCTCCATCACTCACTACCTCCTCACTATTACCTACCCCTATATACCCTACCCTCCCCACTCGTCCTACCCTAACTTATCTCCAATTCAACTAGTGACTGAAATTACAGTCACTCCTAACCCTGCTGTAGCTACAACTCAGCATTACTACTCTACCTACTATATTATATATATTACCTCCTTAATAACTAACTATCTCAAACCACCCTAACCTCTCACTTTAATAAAACCCCTTGGTTGTGTATAATATATATATATACCACCCGATTATATACTCACTACCCTAATACTACTACTATTACTACGACTACTACTACTATTATACCTACTACTACTACTACCTACCCTTACTACATACCTCTACCTACACTACCTACCTATATACTATATATACCTACTACCTCACCTCACCCCTACCTCACTCGACAATATACCATACACCTACACTCACTTCAGCTCTCACTCAATCATCACAAATCATGCTAAAATCCTTGATTATTCACTATTATTATTCTATCTCATCCTCATTACTTCCAATCCTATTTATTACTTATTATTATTTTTTATTTTTAATTTTTATTTTTATTTTTATTTTTATTTTTATTTTTTTATTATTATTTTATTATTATTATTATTATTATTATTATTATTATTATTATTATTATAATTATTATTATTATTATTATTATTATTATTTTATTATTATTATTATTATTATTATTATTATTATTATTATTATTATTTATTATTATGTTATTATTATTATTATTATTATCTATTTTATTATTATTATTATTATTATATTATTTTATTATTATTATTATTATTATTATTATTATTATTATTATTAATATTATTATTATTATTATTATTATGAATTATTATTATTATTATTATTATTATTATTATTATTATTATTATTATTATTATTATTATTATTATTATTTATTATTATTATTATTATTATTATTATTATTTATTATTATTATTATTATTTTCAATTGTATTATTATTATTATTATTATTAATTATTATTTATTATTGTTAATTATTATTATTGAAATTATTATTAACTTTTTATTATTATGAAATTCTTATTATTATTATTATTTATTATTATTATTATTATTTATTATTATTATTATTATTATATTATTATTATTATTATTATATTATTATAATTCTTATTATTATTATTATAAAACTTGTTTTTATTATTATTATTTGTTAAAATTATTATTATTATTATTATTTATTTATATATTATTATTATTATTATTATTATTATTATTATTATTATTATTATTATTATTATTATTATTATTATTATTATTATTATTATTATTATTATTATTATTATTATTTTATTATTTATTATTATTTATTATTATTGATTATTATTATTATTATTATTATTATTTATTATTATTATTATTATTATTATTATTATTATTATTATTATTATTATTATTATTATTATTATTATTAAAATTCATAATAATTATTTCTTATTATTATTATTATTTTATTATTATTATTATTATTATTATTATTATTATTATTATTATTATTATTATTATTATTATTATTATTATTATTATATTCTCTTGACGGGCAATAACAAGGGGTATAAAATCTCCCATATACACTGATAAAAACACAAAACATTTCTAAAATGAATAAAAAAATATTAAAATACTCAAAAATGTATTTCCATTTTTATTCATCAAACATTTTTCATTCATTTTCATTCACTTTTTATTCATTTTCATTCATTTTTATTCATCAAAAAACTTTTTTTTAAGTGTTATTTAATTTTTTTTCTTAAATAATTTTTCATTTTTTTTTTCATGTAGGTATAAAAGGCGTTCCCGGTTATGGTGTGCCTAGACGAGGTCCCGATGGTTACCCTGGATTAAATGGGGTTGCTGGAGAACCAGGAGAACGAGGACGTGATGCAAGGGATGGAATACCTGGAAGAAAAGGAAATCGTGGAGACAGTTGTATTCCTCTACCTCGTAAGTAATAATTAATTATTATTATTATTATTATTATTATTATTATTATTATTATTATTATTATTGTTATTGTTATTGTTATTGTTATTGTTATTGTTTTTTTTTTTTTTTTTTTTTTTTTTTTTTTTTTTTTTTTTTTTTTTTTTTTTTTTTTTTTGTTTATTGTTATTGTTATTATTATTATTATTATTATTATTATTATTATTATTATTATTATTATTATTATTATTATTATTATTATTATTATTATTATTATAATTTATTATTATTATTACATATTATTATTATAAAAGTTTTTGATTTTATTTCCAAGTTTCTAGAAACTTGGAAATAAAATCAAAAATTTTTATAAAATCAAAGGCTGATATTGAATTCCTTAATATTATTATTATTCGTTTTATCTAATATCATTATTTTATTTATTATTATTATTTTAATATTTTATTATTATTATTATATTGTTATTATTTTTATTTTTTGTTAATATTATTATTCAATCTGAGGTGTCTTTTCTTCTTAAGTATGAATATTATTCTTCTTTTTATTATTATTATTATTATTATTATTATTATTATTATTATTATTATTATTATTATTATTATTATTATTATTATTATTATTATTTTTATTATTATTATTATTATTATTATTATTATTATTATTATTAAAATTATTAATTATAGAGGCTCCATGTGAGAGAGGAGATGACGGAGATCCTGGTCCTTCAGGATCCCCTGGTACTGTTGGTCCACAAGGTCTTACCGGCAGGCGTGG
Source organism: Trachelipus rathkii (assembly GCA_015478945.1). Taxonomy (NCBI): domain Eukaryota; kingdom Metazoa; phylum Arthropoda; class Malacostraca; order Isopoda; family Trachelipodidae; genus Trachelipus; species Trachelipus rathkii. The sequence continues at coordinate 13,707 of JABUQX010006918.1, forward strand.
CCCCAAAGGTATATCAGGAAACCCAGGATTATTAGGTCGGCGAGGAATCCCAGGGATAAACGGATCGCCAGGTATTAACAGACCATGTTGTTCTTTTCGAATATATAATTTAAGCTTTGTTTTAAAGTTTTAAAATTATTATTATTATTATTATTATTATTATTATTATTATTATTATTATTATTATTATTATTATTATTATTATTATTATTATTATTATTATTAGTTATATATGATCATTTATTATTAACTTATTATTATTATTTTAAAGTTATTTATATATTATATAAATATTAACATTTTATATATATTAATAAATTACAAATAAATTAAATATTTAAATTAAATCTATATATATATATATATGATGTGTGTGTGTTGTGTGTGTGTGTGTATGTGTGTATGTGAGGATGTGTACGTGTGTGTGTGTTAATGTAAAAAAAAGTGGCTTTAATTTCTCCTCTCCAATCCAATTTTAGGGGAATCCGGTGCCTCTGGTCAGAAGGGAGAAAGGGGGGACTCCATTCAAGGAAGAACGATCAACGGGCTTCCCGGAGACCCAGGAAGGAAAGGTGACTTTGGTGAACCTGGTTTCCCAGGACCAAGGGGCGAGCAGGGAGCAACAGGACGACGAGGATTCGCAGGCGTAAAGGTTAGCATTGATATATTAAAAAAAAATAATAAAAATAAAAAAAATTATATAATATTAAACCTGACGTGACCTAACCTGACCTCCTGACCTGACCTGACCTATTCCTATTGAGTGAAAGAGCTGTCGGGAGTATTTTGCATTACTATATCAAACCTTCTTTTGCCATTTACGTTATTAACTTTGACCCAGATTTCTCTTCCAGTGATTACTTGGGTTCCTCTGTTCTCGACATTCAATGTGTGTGTTAAGCAGATTCAAAAAGTCAAATTCTATTCATTACATTTGATGTCACAACGGGCGCGCACCATGCACACACACACACAATATATGTATATATGTATATATAATATATATCAATATATTATATATATAATATATAAATATATTATTATATATATATTATTATATATATCTATATATATATTTATATATATATCTATATTATATATATTATATATATTATATATATTATATATATTATATATATATATATATATGAGTTACCCCTGTGGCCATTTATGGTGTGTTAGGGTATACCCCAAAGCACTCCAATGCTTATTAGTTCTTCACTCTTCGGGCTCATTTTACACACCCTTTTCACACACTATAATAATTAACACACTAATTAAAAATGGCATTGACACAACTAGCCTTGGAGAAGTCTAGATGGGGGGCGGGCTTCCAAAGGTAGTCCCTCATCCCCTCTTCCCCCATTACCAGTTGGTTAGTTGACGACCTCCGGTAGTGGCACTGGTGCCATCACGGAATTGCCGCCCAATGTTTTGATAAACGATGTTCTTTCTTCATTAATTTCTGCAACTTCGCGGTCTTAAATCTAAATTCCACTTTGTCGAACACCACCTCTCTTCTTTTGTTGAACACCATCCCTCTTGTTTTTGCTGAACATCACCCCTCTTCTTTTGTTGAACATCACCCCTCTTCTTTTGTTGAACATCACCCCTCTTCTTTTGTTGAACACCATCCCTCTTGTTTTGCTGAACATCACCCCTCTTCGTATTTTGAACATCACCTCTCTTCTTTTGTTGAACATCACCTCTCTTCTTTTGTTGAACATCACCTCTCTTCTTTTGTTGAACATCACCCTCTTCTTTTTTTGAACATCACCCTCTTCTTGTGGTTGAACATCAATTTCTTTTTTGAACACACCCCTCTTTTTTTTGTTGAACACCACCTCTCTTCTTTTGTTGAACATCACCTCTCTTCTTTTGTTGAACATTACCCCTCTTCTTTTGTTGAACATCACCCCTCTTCTTTTGTCGAACATCACCTCTCTTCTTGTGCTGAACATTACCCCTCTTCTTCTGTTGAACCCCTCTTCTCTTCTTTAATCAAACATCACCCCTCTTCTTCTAGGCCTTATTTCTTATTCTTAACCGAAACAGGTGTTTGAGTGCTCTGACAGTAAACCCCACTCTGTTCCCTTCTGCTGTCTCTACCCTCAATTTTCAGTCAAAGGGAGGATGTTGCGCATACGCGTATGTACGCAGTAACGGAATGATGTAATCTATTCCCTCAATTTTTCAGCCAAAGGCGGATGGTGCGCATACGCGTATGTATGCAGAAATGCAATGATGCAATCTATTCTCGTGTTTTCTGAATATTCTACTCTTATGGCTTAAGCTCTCGTGTAATTCTACTATTAATTTCTTCAGAACACATTCTCTCTCTCTCTTCTTCTCCTTTTCAAATCATTTTTTTCTTTTCTTTTTTTTTTTTTCGTGCTAATTCTACTATTAATTTCTTCAGAACACATTCTCTCTCTCTCTTCTTCTCCTTTTCAGAAATCATTATTTTGGGTGATTTCAGTGATCACCACAGCCAATTGCTTTCCTCTGATTCTCACGATAGAGCTGGTGAAATTGCCAACTATTTCTTTATCCTGAATGACCTTGGGCAGTTGGTGCAGCTCATATGTTTCTGATCGTCATGGAGATAAACTCAACATTCTAAAAAAAATTTAAATTTCCAATCCTTCTCTTTATTTTGTTAACTTCTTTCCTCCCCTGGGTTCCTCCGATCACCTTCTTATCTATGTACTTCTTCTGTCTCTTCAAGTCTTCCGCAGGGAAAGATCCTCGCCTATGGCGAGGAAACGTTTTTGACACCGGTGTTGCAAATTGATCGGACTCGCGGTCGTACTTCTATGATTTCCCATGGAATAACAACTGCTTCCGTGGGCGGGGTCCCATGGAATGAGCAGAACCCATAATCGAGGTGATCACTCTGGCACGGAGACAAACATAACATTCTTTCCCTCCAACTAAACCTAACAAACCTTGGATTAACTCTGCTTGTTCTCGTGCTAATGGCCACAGGGACCATGGCTCTCACCAAAGGGGCCCTGCCATCAGAATTACCCTAGTCTTCAAACTCCAGAAACTAACTCACCCCATCCCCCCCCATCACAACCCCACATCCCAGAATCGTGCAAACCTATTTTCAGTGACCCTAAAAACTCATTTCTCCGTAGGAAATGCAATGAACTTTCTGTTTCTTCCTCCACTCGCCCTTTCTGGCATTTTGCAAAAAAAAAATGTCAACCTTAACTTTCCTTCTTCCTTTTTCCTTTCCCGGGTATTTTCTGATATCTAAACTGCCATCTTCCCTTTCTACTAAAGATGAACTCTTTGCTCAAAACTTTTGCTTCGAACTTCACTCTCGAAGATTTCGAAGCTATTTCTCCTTCTCCACCTCCTTTCAATTCCTCCACCCCCTTTCAACTCCTCCACCCCATTTCAACTCATTTATGCTTAACATCGTAACTTCTTCTAAAGGTTTTTTCTGCTATCTCTCTGAACTTAATACAAAGAAGGCTTATGGTCCTGACGGTATCCCTCTTGTGATTCTTAAACCTTGTCCTTCTGAGCTTGCACCATGCTTTGGCTAAACTGTTTCGCCCCCGTTTTTCCACTTCGACCTTCCCTTTTTGCTGGAAACATGGGGCTCCGTGGGCTCACTCAACCCGTGCTGAAAAACTGTGGGTGACCCCCTTTACAGCCCTCTAACTATCGTCCTACAGCTTCAACCTCCGTTCTTTCTAAAGCTTTCTAATCTATCATCTTTATTCGTAATTCTTCCAATCTAATCCCTGGTCGCCAGTATGACTCTGGTTAGGAAACGCTCTACTGGTGATCTTCTTTCTTGATTCTTGGTCCTCCGTTATTCGGCATTTTGGTGAATCTCTTGCCATGGCGCTAGACATATCGAAATCATTCGATAAAGTCTGGCACAAAGGTTTGATTTTTTAGACTTCCTTCTTATGGAATCTATCTATCTCTCTCTCATGATTCCCTTCCGGTCGTTCTATAGCAATTGTTGCAAACGGCCACCGTTCATCCCTTAAATCTAATAATAGTAGTGTTCCTCAAGGTTCTCTCCTATCTCCACTAACGCATTCTCTCTATCACTTCGCCTCCTGTCCACTCCTAAACTGATGAATCCATCCTTTATTACTCCTTTCAATTTAGGAGTCGGCCCACTCAACAGCAATTATCGCATGCCAGGCTGGCAAGACGGAGCAGCTGACCTCGGATCTTTCTCGTATCTCTAATTGGGGCAAAGAGAACATGGTAGTTTTCAATCCCTCAAAAACACAATTTTTTCATCAATCTACTCGACATAATTTTTCACACAACTATAATATATTCGAAAGCACACAACTCAAACCAGCCTATGTTCTAAATATTCTTGGGGGTTTTCTTTTCCCGAGGCCTCAATTCCCAGCAGAAAACACCAGGTTCCAGTGGGTTTTTAGATAACTTATCTTAAAACCTACTGGAACCTACTGGAATTTTTTGCTGGGTTATAAGGATCACATTACTTCTCTTTCTAAACAAGCTTCAAAAAGGTTGGAAGTTCTGAGGTGCTTTCGGAACATATCTCACCACCCAAGTTGCTTGCTCTGTAATAGAGGAATTGTTTCCCCTTGTATTTCTATGCATCACATATCTGGGGTGGTCCCACACATACCATGGAACAACCCCAGATATGTGGTGGTTCCACACTGATAGGAGCCGTCTTGTGCTTTTCGGCTTGTTACCTTTCCCACTCTCAATAACTCTCTTCCAAGACGTCGAACTGTTGCATCACTCTCCTTAAACAATTCCTATTACAATGGACACTGCTCTCTCTCTCTCTCTCTTCTCTCCTCTCTCTCTCTCTCTCTTCTCTCTCTCTCTCTCTCCTCTCGTCTCTCTCGTCTCTCTCTCTCTCTCTCTTCTCTCCTCTCTCCTCTCTCTCCCTCTCTCTCTTCTCTCTCTCTCTCAAATGGATACTGCTCTTCCAAACTCTCTAGTCGAGTATCTCCTCCTTTGAGGAGAGCTTGCGAGACTTTGTTTCCACACAGTTTCATCCTTTCTGCGTCCAACTATCTGACCCCAAGATTTGACCGCTATGCTCAATCTTTCATGTACTCACTGGAAAAGTCTGGAACACTATTCCCCTTTTATCTATTTTAGAAACTTCCTTTTGATATTTCATCCACTTTAAATACACTATTGCTTAAACTAAAATTTATCTGTGACAGTTGCCATATATACTTGGTTACATTAAGTACATACTATTGGAATTAATAGAGTATGATTTCATCAATATCCCAACTAATAATCTTAGAGGTGTATTAATAATATTTTTGATAAGGTAATTCATCGATAACTAACAGACTCTGGTCTTTGCCACACTCGAGGAGATTATCATATATATATATATAATATAATTATATAATAATCGTAATACTATATATATATATATACTATATATATTTATAATATATATATTACTAATATACACCTAATTATATAATATAGTTAATATAATATATACGGTATATATTATATATAGGGTAGGGTGATCAGGAGATCTGTAGAAACAATAGGGGAATTAGTTTATTGAGAATTGTTATGTAGGAAAATATAGTTCTTGTATTGTTTGGCTTGACAAGAGTGCGTCGAGTTGACTGAAGGAGCTGATTGTGAGAACAAGGTGCATGTAGAAGTGAGAGAGGATATGTAGATCAAATTTTTACATTGAAACAAATTAGTGAGAGAAAAGAACAAAGTGCATTAGTAGGTTTTTAATGGGCTTGCAATAGCGTATGGACGAGGATTAATAGGGAAGCTTTGTGGAGGTGTTAGTTGATATACTGTCTCGTTGGTGGGGCAGGCTTTTTGAATGGGAAATTAAAAAGTATCCGTATTTCAATAGCAAAGCGTGTGTAAGAATGAGAGGAGTGAAAAGTGAATGGTTTAATATTAATAGTGGAGTGAGGCAGGAATGTGTTATGTCTAGATGAGTATTAATTTTTTTTGTTGATGAGGTGATGAAAGAATTAAAGGTAAGGTGAAAGTGGAGGGGATTAGACTGATGGAGAACGAAAGGGAGTGGAGGGTTCCTTGTTTATTGATCACGGATGATTTGGTTTTATGTGGCAAATCTGAAGAAAATTTGAGAGGATTGGCAGACGGTTCTGGCAAGGTGTATAAAAGGAGTTTGAAAGTAAAGATAGATAAGAGTAAGGTCATGGGTGATTAAAGTCAGCAGTGTAAAATCATGCAGGATGGTAGGCATTTGGAACAAGTATCAGAGTTTAAATATTTAGGCTATATGTTGGATGAAAAGGAAAATAATGCACAGAGTAGTAGGAAGGTTATGAATGGTAGGAAGGTGGCCAGCGCAATTAAATCTTTGGTGAATGCAAAGGGACTAAGTCTTGAGTGTACACTAGGATTTTGCATGAGGGTATGTTGTTACTTGTGTTAATATATAGTAGCGTAGCTATAGTTTGGAATAAGAGGTAATAGACATAAGGTTCAATCTGTTCAGATGGACAATATTAGGGGCTTGTTAGGTTTGAGACAAATTGATAAAAGCGTGTAAGGAAGCTATTTGATGTGAAGAAAGCCGTGAATGATAAAAAAAAATGGGAGAACATTAAGATGGATTGGTCATATGGGAAGGTTGGATAATAGCCTGATGGTGAGTGTGTCTATAGAGGTGAGTGTGTCGGGTATCGCATACTGGCTGGGAGACCTAAGAAAAAGTGGATGTGAGTCAGTGAATGTACAATTATCCTAAAATCGTTCGGGCCACGCCCAGTAAGTTTGTTATATATGCAGCTATTAGAGAAGAGAGAAGTCAAAGAGTATGAGAGTAGAGAGAGAGAGAGAGAGAGAAGAGAGAGACCGAGAGAGCCCCAGGATAGGAGCGAGAGAGACGCTAGATGCGAAGTAGCTACGATTAGGACCTTACACGAGATAAACCTAGTAGAAGGATTGGAGTAGTGTAAGAGGAAGTCAGAATTCTTTATAAGAATGCAAGTGTCAAAGATATGGTTGCTGTAAAATTAGGAATAATTGCGAGTAAATGACTGTGATTAAACATCCCTCACGATGTATCCATTCTGAATCACGGACATCTCTTCTTCTCCTCCCTATGCCACCTAGAAATCTGAAGTATTTGACGGAGATAACGGGCGGGAACGACGTGCGTAATGGTACTGGTCCCAGTGGTTGTGAGCAGCTCTAGGGTGGATTTTTGGCTGTAATGGACTAGCTCTTAAGGGTTGTGGAGGCTTCCTTCTTTGACTAGGGTCACGTTCTTCACATAACCGGATATCATTAAATATTGTTTATCGGACATTTGTCTGGGAGGTTCATCTACACACCGTTACACACCCGACTTATGTTGTGATAGAGGAATAAGTGGTGGAAGCAAGAAAGGGAAGAAATAGAAACAATTGAAACATGACAGTGATATTTAATACAGTATATATATATATATTATATAGTATAATATATTATACTATATATATAATATATATTTATTCTATTATTTAGACATATTTATATTTATATTATTTATACCTATTTATAAATATATATTAACTATATTATATATATATATATATATTATTTTCTAGGGGAACCAAGGTCAACCGGGGTTTCCTGGAAGAAGAGGAAGAACAGGAATCCCTGGTATAGACGGAAGACCGGCTCCTCCCGGGCCACCCGGCCCCGTAGGCCTTCCAGGAGACAAGTATACACATAATTTTAAATTTAAAAAAAAAAATTGCTAAAAAAAAAAATACGAAAAATTTCTAAAACTAAATTTTTTTTAAAATTTTAAAAATTTATAAAAATTGAAATATAAAATTTTTATTATTATTTTATAAAAAAAAAATTTAATTTATAAAATTATAAAACTATATTTATATTTATAAATTTATAAAATTTAATTTGTAAATTAAAAATATTAAATATTCTTAATGTAGAAATATATAAATATATATATTTTGTATTATATATTATATATATATATATATATATATTATATATATATATATTTATATATATATATATATATAGTATATATATGATATATACAGCATATATATAATCTAATATATATATATATATATATATATATATATATATATATATTATATATATATATATATATATTATATATATATATATATATATATATATATAATAATAATATATATATATATATATTATATATATATATATATATATATATATATATATATATCAGAGGTTACCCTGGTTCAAACGGCCTTCACGGAGCAAAGGGTGAAAGAGGGACTATTCCTATTCCTATATCAAATCTTGTTTTAAATAAAGGAGAGGGTTTCCCAGGTTAGATTATTATAATAGGTGAATCATTATATATATATATATATATATATATATTATATAGTATATATATATATATATATATTATAATATATAAATATTATTATATAGATATATAATATAATATATATATATATATATATATATTATTTAAAAAAGTATAATGAAATTATTTTAACCATCTTGAGGTACCCGCAAATGCTATCTACTTTTTTTTAGAATAAAAATAACAACGTATGCAATTGCGAATTGTGCTTATCGTGACGAAAACTTCATGATTTGATTCCTTAAAAGACACTTTTTTTATAAAAAGCCCTTGAGGTGTGAAACTTTTTAATTAACAAACAATTGTAAAGGCCACACATAGTCGTTGCTACTGCAAAAGGTCGTATGTGCCAAATTTCCAGAAAATTTCGTTTTTTAACTAATCTTTATAATATATCCTCGTTGATACTACAAAAGATCGTATGTTCCGAAAGTGAATATATATATATATATATATATATATATATATATATATTTAATATATAGATATATATAAAAATATAAACATATATATATATTATATATATATATATATATTATATATATATATATATTGTTATAATATATATTAAAAAAAATATTTAATATTATTTATTTATATTATAATATATATATATATATATTATACATAATATATATATGTATATATATATATATATATATATATATATATGGTAACTTAACGTAGTACATGTAAACCAAAGTTCAACAATTTAATTTTATGTACGAACAACCTTTGGTATTATATCAATGGCGATATATTAAAGTTTAAATAATATATAATATTTTCTGGATATTTGGCACATACGACCTTTTGCAATATCAAAGAGGATTTATTAAATTTTAGATGATATATGAGATTTTCTTCATAGTCTTAGCATATTTAATCTGAATAAATCTAATAGGGATGTACCGATACCAGAAAGAGGCCGATACCGATCCGATACCGATACTCTATTTTTTTTAGGTGCTCGATAACGATACCGATACTTTAATTAATATAATAAATACAACAGTAATAAGATAAAACATTTGTGCACTGCTAGGCAACTCAAGATTGCATTCCCTGTACAAACAATACTTAGTCATTTATATTTCATATTTGGTTGTGCCCAAGTATATTTATTTTATAAATTAAAATAGTACCTTTATGGAATGATAATTGCAAATATAATATTAATAACTTTTTTATGTTTGTGTTTATTTAAAAAATATTCCATTTCCATTTTCAAGTAAGTATTAACAAAGTTTAGCTATTAGCTTTTATGTTTTAACATGATTACAATTCTACAAGAAGATTCTTTAACTAGCTACAATATAAAAAAATAAAATAATGAAGTGAAAACGAAAATCATATTTGGAGCCAAAAAAAAAGTTAAAATAAAAAAACGGTATTACTCAATGACTTAATAAAATACTCCTTTAGGATAGATATCATTCATACTCAAATTGAAAAATTTCACAATTGTGATGCAAAAACATTTAAGCTTTCACTAGTATCTGGCGAAGACTGTTCCTTTTTGGGGTGTTTTACATTCCTACCCTAACCTACCTATAATAAGCTCTCTTCGCTGATGAGGAGGTGTCTGATATTATTTACCTTGCAAGCACCTGATTAATAATCGAACACCTTGGCCCATTTCATGGCCACGCATGAAAAGGGTTCTCTTCTGTAGGCATGCATCCTCATGTTTTCGTAGAGAACTCATCTCCTCTTTCAACAGACTGCAAAATGAAATTCTCTTTGTCCTTGATGCTGTCTCTTCAGTTTTTACGATGAGGTTCCCTGGTGGGATTCCTTTGAAGGTGAAATGAGATGTCCAAGTGCAAAATTTGGGCCATGAATTATCAAAGTTCTAAACGCTATCCAAATCCTCAATCTTCAGTAGGTTTTTTTGCTGAAAAGCCACCAATCGTCACTATAGTGCTGTTGCAGGGGATGCAGATAGGCGGATTCCACTTCTCTGTCTCTTTTTTTTTTTTTTTTTTTTTTTGTCAGCGAGCAACTCTCGGTTATGCTATTTTAATGCATTTTAGAAGTGGTTCACCGGTCGCGCAGGTGTCATTTCTTGTGGGTTTCAAGCTAGCTTAAGGATTCCTCATTAGAACTTTTATTTATTTATTTTTTTACAGTTGTCCCCGCTTGTCCCCGCCGCTCACGGGCAGAACCCTATTCAGGAAGTGGGTGTTGAACGCCTCAAAAATCCATCTAACGCAAATTAAGCAGATGAGCACAGACGCAGGCCTTAAAGTGAGGCGAAATTAATTGAGTAGGAAACACAGATGATTGAAGAGAATTCCACACAACAGAGGTGGCAGGAAAGAAAGAATTCACCTTCAGGAACCGAGTCTGGAGTTACAAAACATCAAACACAAACTCCCCCCCATGTGGCGACCTACAGCACCCTTGTGCTACGAGGGCGTCGTAAAGGAGGTGGTTACGCGGGTGGATAGTTCCCTCGAGCATTTGCCTCTACATACCTATAGAAAAAGGGATAAAGCACCAAACACGCAACCGCAAATATAAAGGGTGAAGTGAACTAGAAAGTTCAGGACAGTTTATAATTTTGGCTTTGACCATCCAAACCCTATCCAAAAGCCCGATGAAACCAGAGCCCCCCCCCAGATATGCAGAGATACTCCACTACGGGCGGATGAGACCCTTGTGTAGGTGGAGTAACTGAGAAGAGGAAAAAAAGTCTCAGTCTAAACAGA
>JABUQX010006919.1:0-15208 GCA_015478945.1 Trachelipus rathkii
ATCAAAAAGATCAGAATCGGAAGAAAGTCAAGGAAAGCAGGTTTAATACTTTCAACCGAAACATTCTCAGCACGATTCCATATTGAATTGTGAAAAAATGAGGTCGGCGACGAAGAACAAGATAAGGACCGTATAAGAAGGTTGTAAAGAGAAAACGATGAGAGTCATGACGAAGAAATACATGAGTAGCAGAATCTAAATTCTTGGGTAAATAAACAGCAGTAGATTGGGAACGAACAGGAGAAGGAAGAAAAGAAGAAACAATAGAACGAAGCTTAGAGAGAAAAGAAGGATAATCCGGAAAAGAAAGGTCAATAGAAGAAGAAAAAAATTCACCAGGAAGACGCAAAGGGTGTATTATTGGTTCGCTGAAAAAAAAAAAAAAAAAAAAACAGAGTTTCAAGTCTTCTTAAACCCGAAGACGCGAAGACCCAAGCAAAACCAGAGGAAGATTTTCCACCCAATGTTGCGGATTAGGGGCGCAGCACAAAGCAGCCTTTAATTGGCGATGAAGGCGCTCTACATAAGAATTCTCTTGAGGGTGATAAGTATTGGAATGGATTTTCTCAATTCCAAGTAGAGATAAAAAATCACGCCAAAGATGAGAACGAAATTGGGGGCCATTGTCAGTTACAATAGAAGAAGGAACACCAAAACGAGCCACCCAATTAGTAAGAAAAGCCGTAGCAATATTTTCCGCAGTAGGAGAAGAAAGAGGAATAACTTCAGGCCAACGAGTATATCTGTCAACCATAGTCAATAAATAAGTACACCCACGCGAAGGCGGAAGAGGGCCGCAAAGATCAAGATGAAGACAATCAAAACGACAAGAGGGTAAAGGAAATGAACCTAAAGGAGGTTTAGTATGTCTATGAACTTTGGTTTTTGACAAGCAATACATGAACGAGCCCAAAACGAGATGTCAGTATGCATGTTAGGCCAAAAAAAACGAGAAGATAAAAGTTTTTGAGAACCACGAATACCAGGATGAGAAAGAGAATGAAGGGTAAGAAAAACCTGTTTTTGAAAAGCAGAAGGAACAAAAGGACGAACTCTGCCAGTAGAAATGTCACAAATTAAAGGAACAGTAGAATCAGGTAAAGAAAGAGTTTGAAGTTTGATAGAAGTATCAGCAGGAAGAATAAGATCCTCCCCCATTTGAGCAGCCGACATAGCAGAGTAGTCTAATGTAGGCAAAGGCGTAACCGCATTTACCTGGATACGAGATAAGAGCATCAGCACTAGAGTTATCACGACCAGGAATGTGACGAAGATCAGTAGTAAATTGGGCAATAAAATCCAGATGACGAAATTCACGAGGAGAATAGTGTAAAGAAACAAGTAATAGCAGAAGTGAGTGGTTTATGATCCGTGAGAACATAAAACTGACGACCTTCAAGAAAATATCTAAAGTATTTAATTGAAGAATATACAGCAAATAGTTCACGACCAAAAGTACTATAACGAGTGACAGCAGGAGGAAATTTCTGAGAATAAAAGAGGATGCCAAGCACCATTTTGCAGTTGCTCTAATGAAGCTCCAACAGCATAATCACTGGCGTCCACAAATAGGCGGGTTTCAGCACCATGTTCAGGAAAAACAAGAAGAGTGTTATTGACCAATAGAATTTTACTCTGTTCAAAGGCCTGACAAGCAGCATCAGTCCAATTAACCATTGTCGAGCTACCCCGACGACCTTGAACAAGCAAAGCAGTAACAGGAGCTAATATGGCAGCAGCCTTGGGGAGGAAACGACGATAGAAATTAAGGAGACCTAAGTAGGCACGAAGATCCTTCTGAGTGGTAGGAAGATGATAATTACGAATAGCAGAAACACGATCAGGTAGTGGAGAAAGACCAGAAGAAGAAATTTTATGTCCAAGAAAATTAAGAGAAGCAGCACCTAAAATGCATTTCTCGAAATTTAAACGAAGACCAGCTTGAGATAAACGAGAGAAAACAGTAGAAGATAAGAAAGATGCTCTTCCGGAGAACGAGAGCAACTAATAGATCATCAATGTAAGCATAGACTAAGGGTAACCACGTAAAACATGAATCTATCAATAACGTTGAAAAGTCAGCACTGGCAATTAACGAAGACCAAATGGCATATAAATTATACATGAAATTGCCAAAAGAAGTTGCAATACAAGTCTTTAGGACGATCATCAGGATTAACAGGAATTTGAAGGAAGGCAGATTTTAATCAAGAGAAGAAAAAATGGTACATCCATTTAAGAAGAAGTAAAATCATGAAGGTGAGGAATAGAATAAGTATCAGCAACAGTTTTAGAATTTAGTAACCTGTAGTCCACAACAAAACGAAAAGAATCTGGCCCTTTTTGAACAATGTGAAGCGGAGAAAGCGTAAGGAGAAGTAGAAGGGGAAACAATACCCTTTTCCAGAAGCATGTCAAATTCAACACGCGCCACGTTTAACATTTCTGGAGAAAGTCTGCGAGCCTTGCAAACAGGACTACCCTTTGTCTCAATGTAATGCATTACATGGTGAGACGCAGGAGAAAGATTAGAAATAGGCTGGATTAAGTCAGAAAATTCAGAATGCAAAAGAGCGTGAAAGGAAGAATAAGAGGAGGAATCAGGAAGATTGATACCATAAATGGAAGAATCGAAGGGAACAGCATTACAAGAAAGAGAAGTAGTGTCATCAAGTAGACGACTATTGGCCATGTCAATAAGAATATTGAAATGACTTAAAAAATCAGCACCAATGATATTTTGTGTAACATCAGCCAAGAGGAAAGTCCAACGGAAAGAACGACACAGTCCAATAGATAAAGTAGGGGGGGGGGGGGGAGGACTTGTTGTTCCACCATATACAGCAATGCTAGAACCATTAGCAGCCCGTAAGTGAGACAACAGGCGAAAGAGAAGAACAAAAACCATGAACATTCAAAATAGAAAAACTACTGCCCGAGTCAATTAGGAAAAATCGTTTAGAATCACCATCAAATATACGTAAAAGCGAACCTGGAAGAACAGCATTAACCTCAGGAATAGAAACAGAAGAAGAATCAACAGAAATAGGAACAGAAATAGGAGCCGTTGTAGTAGCAGTAACCGAAGACGAATAAGAAACAGTAGGAATATGGAGCGAAGCAGAATTGGAATTGGAGGAAATGACCAAGGGAGGAGCGCAATGATCTACGGTCCTCCCCGAGGGGAGTTTCCCTGAAGAGAATTTGCAGATTTAAAATTACAGGGAGGAATGCAGTTACGTGCTCTAACACCAAAATGATAATGATAGAAGCATAAAGGAGAACCCTGAGGAGGTTGCTGCAAAGAAAAACGGGAAGGTGAAGGAGAACGAGATCTAGTGCGAGAAGATGCAGATGGAGATTGCTGACATTGACAACGAGAGATAGAAGACATTTGTTGTTGCAAGGAAATAATTTGAACATTCATATTGTTCAACAAGGTAAGAATATTAGTAAGAGGGTCTAAAGATGAATTCTGGAAAGATGGAGGAGGAGTACAAATAGAAGAAGGAACAGAGGAAGAGGAAGATAGAGCAGCGGAAGACGAAGATATAGAAGGAAGAGAAGAAGAGTTAGTAGCAAATTGAGAAGGAAAAGTAATAGAAGAAGAAGAAGAAGAAGAAGGCATAATCGCGAGAGTAGAACCCATATTGGTAAAAGATGGATAAGTTATAGAAGAAAAGGATTGATTGGCACGAATAATAATATCCGCGCGTTCGGCTAAATCTTGAAGAGACAAGGCGTCACCATGAGAGAGCAAGGGAGTACTAACAAAGGCAGGAAGACGGCCCAGGAAGAGAGTGCGAAGAAGTGATTGGTTACTATCAGCAAGGGGACCAGAAATAGAGAGCATACGGGTAAGAAGCTGTGAAGGAAGACGATCACCCAACACTTCATGTTTTAACAATTCGTGAAAACGGGTAGCATCAGAAGGAGAAAGATGGCGACGCAATAATTCACAAAGAGTAGAATAAGGAGAGAGAGAGGAGCTGATTGAAAGTAAAAGATTAGGGATTGATTTCTGAACTTCATAGGGAATGGAGAGCAGAAAAGCATTAGCCTTATCAAATTCTGTGGGAAGGGAAGCAAGGAAAATGTCAAATTGCTGAATCGTAAAATCCACATCATCTCTCCGAAATTGAGGTGGGGTCAGACGAGGAACACGCGACATAGGCCAGGTAGTCACCGGCATAGCTGCAGAAAGAGGAAGAGGCGGTGGAGTACTCTGCTGATGTAGGTTTTGTTGATGTTGAGACATCAATAATTGTTGATTCAGCGATTGTTGTAACAGATATTGTTGTTGTGGATCATACAAAGGCGGAGGATAAGATAAATTTGGAGATGAAGAAAGGAGAGGGAATATGTTCGAAGAAGTAGGAACAGAATCAGATAATATATTAGAGGTAGTAGTAATAGTAGTAGGAGCAGTAACAATAGTAGTAGTAGTAGTAGTAGTAGTAGTAGTAGTAGTAGTAGTAGTAGTAGTAGTAGTAGTAGTGGTAGTAGGAGTAGTAACAGTAGTAGTAGACATATTGAAAAATAAAATAATACAATTAGATTTACAACTTAAAGATGCTAAATGGGTTCCTAATAAAATAAAAATAAAATTGGAATAAAAATGAAAATATAAACAAAAATAATGTAAAAAAAATATATATATACAATAAGATTAATAATATTATACAAAAATGAGATGGACGAATGTCACTCCAGGGTCACCAATTTGTAGTGACTAGGTTTTGTCACTTACAAAAATAACTTTATTATGCAGGTTAATAGAATTAAGAGCATAAACTTCAATTTAACTTGTAACCTTACAACAGAAACAATAAGATATGTAACCTTACAACAGATACAATAAGATATGTTTATAGATATTTATTTCAAATTTAATTATAATTCAAAGTTGTTGACGATGTGTTCAAGGATGTTTGCTTAAGGATGAATTATACCAAGATCTTCCACACAATCTTTATTCATTGGTCTGCAAGATAAACAGAGCAGGAACCTACGGAACAAACCATTGTTAGTTATCTATATTATTAATAAAACAATAACAATAAAAATAATAGTAATGATAATTATAATAATAATGATAATGATGGTAACAATGATAATAATTAATAATAACAATAATAATATCAATGATAATAATAATAATAATAATAATGAGAATAAGAATAGTGAGATTAATAAATAATAAATGATAAAATAATAATAATAATAATAAAAATAATAATAATAATAATAATAATAATAATAATAATAATAATAATAATAATAATAATAATAATAATAATAATAATAATAATAATAATAATATAATAATAATAATAATAATAATATAATGAATATAAATAATAATAATATATAATAATAATAAAAAAAAATAATAACTAATGCTTAAAAATATAGTTACCATAGCATCAATGTACAAGAATTTTATATTTAAATTTTTATAACAAATTTTTTTGTTTTTAATAAAAGCAAAAACAAGTATTTTATCTGAAAATAGAATATGAAATTAAACTAAAATATATATAAAAAATAGTTTATAACTATAATAATATATATATATATATATTAATATATATATATATATATATATCTAATATGTAGATAAAAATGCCAATCATAACATTTATATAGGAGAATATATTATTATCTATATATATATATTATATATCCATATATTAAATATATATTAATGAAGTTTTGATATAGTGTGTGTAGTTGATGTGTGTTTGGTGTGTATGTTGAAATTGCTCAGTGAATTAGAATTACTTAGTGACTTTTCTCTTGTTGGGTAACTTATTAGAATGGAGTAGTTAATAGCTCTTTGCTGATCTGGCAATAAAGGTAATTATTAAATTTAATTTCCACAAAGACTTATTGATAATGAAATACACAATTATTGAATTATTTTAAATGGCACTCTGCAGTGCCAACCTCTCTTCACAGAATCTCAACTTGATGCCAAGGCCCCAAGATGAGGACCTCGCATCTCGTCACATTCAAATTAAACTCTCTCATTGGTTAACTTAAATAATTTTTTAACAGTGTGAAATGCCTCGACAACAAGCATGGCATTACTTTTTACGGATTTTTATAATGATACACAGGAGGATATGTAAGTCAGCCCCTTTACAAAAGTGCACAGACGTGTATCTCACACATGCCAAATATTGCATACAGAAATGCTTGCATATCAGTGCAATGTGGTGACCTCGAGTTTCCTGAGGGTTTTTAACTTGTATACGTAATTAAAAACCTCAGTAAGACCCAAACTGTAAAATTCTTTAACAATTAGTTTAAAAGGAAAGATTAAGGAAGGATCAGAGGTACTATGCGTAGGAGGGTAAAGAACTACAATAAAGACTAATTAATAATAACTAATGCAGTAAATATAGATTTACTTTAGTTAAAAAATAGTGAACGTTTATCATAGCCTCCTGAAAAAAAAGATATTTTTATTTTATTTTATTAGTTTCCCCAGATGTTACATTCTCCCTTTCCATTTTCTCTCTCTCTCCCTTTCAACTTCAACCAAGCTATAATAAATTTTAATATTACCCAGATCCTCTACTGCTGGCTTATTGTCTTTCACAATGTACACTTTATGGTGAGGGAACCTAATTACTTTATTGTTTGGTTCCAACTTGCCAACATTATACTGTTTATTCTTCACCAGCACAAATTTAGCTTCTTTCAAATTTTTAGGAATGAAGATGTTTCTATTCCGTATATTTGTTCTATTTGCTAACGGCTTGGCCATCAGAGCGGCAAGTTTTTCTATATACGTATTATAAGTCATAGGTTTGTCTGGTACGGTCGTATCTACCAGTCCTCCAGGCATATTAATATGTTGTCCAAATAGCAATTATGCAGGGGTTATTGCTCCTTCGGTTATGGGTGCCTGCCTCAATGCAAACAGTGCAAAAGGCATAACTTGTAACCAATCTTGTTTTTTCATCTGGCTCCTGCCGCTCCGCCAGCATACATCTTAAGCAGGCCAGAAGCGTGCGATGCAAGCTTCTACCTTTCCGTTACTATTTGGGGAGTAGGGTGACGTGGTAAAGTGAGCAGTGCCAATTAGTTGGCACACTTCTTGAAATAAAGTGGAGGTGAACCCACCTCCCCGGTCGGTAAAGTGTGCATTTGAATGCCAATAAACGGGAAAATCTTTTGTAACAGCATATTAATAATAATCTCTTTAATCGGAATTACCCACATGAAATTGCTAAATCTATCAATCAACGTGAACAAATATTTTTAGGCATGGCAAATCGGTAATTTGATAATATCCCTGTTTAAAGACTCAAACTTAAATTTTACTTCTTTGTATTTACCGTATTCGGGATTTATGGAATGGCCTATGTTATTCATTTGACACTGTTCACAGGTGCGGACAATATCCTTTATACGTTTTTAAATGCTTCTAAAAACAAACCGATTTTCCTGCAATTTGAGTTCTGTTAATGTTCATGTGGCATTGCAGGTGGAATATTCTTATAAATCCTTCAATACAGGTTCTTGCACCACCACTCGTGCGCACCCATTTGAAATATTCACAAACAACTCCACTTTTATTTTTTCAAACCAAAATTTTTGTTTTACAATTTTTAAAGCGCTACTTTCTTTTTTATCTATTAAGTTCTTTAGATATTCATCTTCTTTTTTTTTTTTGTTTTTCGCTAGTTAAGTTAGTCTATTTTCTTTTAAAATTTTTCAATAATAATTTTAATACCCTCGGTACATTCCATTATTAGATTTAAGTGTTTATTTTCAAAAGACTGATTTTCATCTGCACAGGTGGTATGCTTGCCCATCACCCTTTGTTTGCTTGTTTCAACATTTCATTCTTTAAATAGTCGGGTACACCACTATTTTGATGTTTGTTTTAGGACTAGGATACGCCAAAGTACAAGCATTTAAGACGGCATTTTTGACATCTTGGAAGGCTAATTAGAATTACTTGGCATATTGAAAGGGCAATTTTCTCTATTGTTTATTTGACACGTAAATTAAATGGAATAGTTAATAGTTCTTTGCCAATCGGGCAATAAAGGTAATTAATAAATTTAATTTACCACAAAGACTTATTGATAATGGAATACACATATAATGAATTATTTTACATGGCACTCTTCAGTGCCAACCTCTCTTCACCGAGGTTCTTCACAGAATATCGACTTGATACCAGGGCCTCAAGACGAAGACCTCGCATCTCGTCATATTCAAATTCAACTCTCTCATTGGCTAACTTAAATACTTTTTTTAACAGTTTGAAATGCCTCGACAACAAGCACGGCATTACTTTTAACGGACATTTATAATGATGCACAGGAGGGTATGGAAGTCAGCCCCTTACAAAAGTGCACAAACATGCATGGCAAAAATGCCATTGCATACACTCAAATATTACACACAGAAATACTTACTTACCAGTATATATATCAGAGGCGACTCCTGTACTAGAGTTAACATTATAGAAACGATCTATTTTTGCAAATTTCATATTTACGATATAAATTATTATACTATATATAATATATATATATATAGTATATATATATAAATATATATATATATATATATATATATTATATATATATATATATATATATATATATATATATATATATATATATATATATATATATATATATTATATATATATATATATATATATATATATATCTACACTGATAAGTAGTATTTGCTGGTGTGTAACTGACGCAAGTAAGGAATTCAAAATTCCTATAGTACTTTTTATAATGTTGCCAGTTTGGCTTCTATTATTTCATAGCAACTTGGAAGTTTTTCTCATATAAAATTAAGGTTTAAATTTTACAGAGTTGCTAGATTTTGTCCATGTAATGTCCTTTTTTTACTTGTATATAGAGAGTCAGAGACACTAAAAGTCAGTTTATCGCATTTTACGCGGGGAGAGCTTGTGTTTATTTTTTTTGTGCGAGAAATAATAGTGAAATAATATCATGAAAAATAATTACCCGTGTTGATATATATACTATATATACTATATAATATATATATATATATATATATATATATATAATATATATATACTATAATATATATATCCTATTTATATATAACTAATATATATTATATATATAGAGAGAGAGAGAGAGAGAGAGAGAGAGAGAGAGAGAGAGAGACCAAATCTTAGATAGCAGGAAATGACGTTTTTCGTATTTGTTTCTAAATTTGACACTACTTCAATACAATTTTATTTTTAGGCTTTTGCTTTACCGAATGTGTTCGAAATGCATGTAATCGATATTAAAAAAAAAAGTCTTGTAATTTATGCACAAACATTACACATAAAATATAAAAAATTAGGTAATAGTCCGTTTGAAGGATAATCCTATCAGATATTGATATTTTAGAAAGATATTGATTTTATATATTTCCATCTCCAGAGAGGTGTATCAAAGTCTTTTTATTGCAGACTGTGTTCGAATGGCATGCAATCGATTATTAAAAAAAAAAAAAGTGTGTAATCTTATGCAATACACTTACAACATAAATATAAAAAATTATTTTACTAGATTGTCTTAATATATATATATTATATCTATATATATATATATATATTATTATATATATAATATATATATAATATATATATATATATATATTATATATATATATATATATATATATATATATATATATAATATAATATATATATATATGAAAACTTTTCTACATCTAAAAGTCGAAGAGCTAATCTTATTTTTAAATAAGAATATCAGCAGAATAAATAAGGTAAGTTTGATATATATATACTATATATATATTATATTATTATATATATATATATATATATTATATATATATATATATATATATATATATATATATATATATATATATATATTACTTGCAGCCGCCTCCATGCCAAAGTTTATATATATATATATTATATATATATATATATATTATATATATTATATATATATATATATATATATATATATATATATATAATATTATATATATATATATATAGTATATATATATATATATATATATATATATACTTTTCTTTTTTTTACCTTCTCACCCCTGACCACCCCTTCAAGGGAGAGGCCACACCGCGCCCAGGTACCCCGCCGAGGCAACCGAACCGGTCTCCTCCAGAGATCCTCCAGATATGTTATGTTCCATGTTGTTCTGTGTTGAGAGTTATTTAAATAGTAGAGAAAGAAGTGGGATGTGTCCTCCGGAACCTGGTTACAGTTTTGACAGATGTTTGTGGTGGTTTGATTGAGGTTGAATCTGTGTTTGTAGTGTTGTAATTTAGGATGATGGCCACATCTCAGCTTTGTCAAGGATAGCTGACTGGCTCTATAGGTAGAGAATTGAACTCAGGTGCTATTTCTGGTGGGTGTTTATTTAAATGTTGTTTGGTGGTCTTGCGTCTTATGTGGTTTTCTGTTAGCGTCGTGTGGATTTGTTTGGTGTATGTTGTGTTGTCTGGTGGTGGTGGAATGTTGTTCAGAATTTGTTTGTAATACGGCGCTGGGGAAGAAGGAGGTTGTTTGTCTGTGATGGGTAGGGTTAGAGAGTGCAATGTGGCATGGGTGTTGGAGTGTTTGGGTTTTGGAAAAGAATTGTGTGCCCATCATGTCCAGGTGTGTGTCTATGGGTAGAATTTGTGTTTCTTCGTGCAGGTGTTGTTGTGGTGTGGTTGATGTGCATCCACTTATGATTCTTAGAGCTTTGTTTTGTGTCGTTTGGAGTTTCTTCATGTTATTTTTAGTCAGTAGTGGATTAGTCGGGCGAATGTATTGTTTGTATATAGTGGTGGATGTTGTTTTATTGTTTGTGAAGTCTATACCAGAGATGGTTCTTAATAAATGTGGCAATATGGAGAAAAAAAAATACTAAGAATAAACGTTTTTACTTTAAAAGTAATGCATGCTTTTTAGACATCAAATGTATTATAAAAAGTGTACGATGATTTATTTTCCTACAGCTCCATAATTTATTTTCATACAACTTCAAATTTACAAAATATATTAACAAATGGATTTTAAATTTGGCAATATATCTAAACATCAACTTAACAGAATATATATATATATATATATATATATATATATAATATATATATATATATATATATATATTATATATATCGATATATTTTATATATATATATATATATATATTATATAGTATTATAATATTATATATATATATATATGAAATGGGAATATTGAATATTGGAATATAAGGATTGGAGGTGAAAACCTGTAGTAATAAAATTAATAATTATTTAATTTTGTATTTGCCGGAGCCGGAGCAGCCTCTTTTTTGGCGGCTCCGACTCCGGCTCCAGTCCCTCAAAAAATTTCGGCTCCGGCTCCTGCTCCGCAGCCCTGGTTATGTGAATCTAAATTATATGAGGATTTGCATGCATTAACATTAATGAAATCCCTATCTTCATTAAAATTATTGTTATAAGTTTTTAAATTTTGGGATGCACTCTCTGGGAAGGGGAGAGATCTAGCGGAGTGCTGGGACCAAATATCGGAGCTCAAAAGTTTTGTTGAGTATCTTCATCCATTTCTTTAAGTGTGTCTTGAAGGGAACCACTTGGTAGTTTCGTGTAGTAATAGGATTCCTAAGCGTTTAGACTGTATGGTATTGAGGAGTGATGTGAGCAGAGTCGGGATCGAGAAGCGTGTAGAAGGCCCATTATTCTTTTTGGTAATTTTCATTCAAGAATGGTTTCTCAATAGATTTTAATGCACGCTTGATTATGGATGTCAATTGTTCCACATTACGTAAAGGAAGTGTTAATTCTATGGATACAGTTAACTGATGCTGGATACATAGAGTAAGGTGTCCTTTAGAGTCAATTACTCGGATGGCTTTTCCTATCTAGAGTGAACGTCGTACATCATCTAGTTAGTTGGAAACGTCTTTGATAACAGTACGATTATAATTAGTCATGAGTGTCAGCCTTTGTTTGTAATTAGCTTCTGCTCAATCTTGTTGTGCTCTACTTTTTTGCTGTCAGTATTCATACGTGTATTTTTTTTATGATAATTCTTTATACAAATCCTCGACAATAATAAATAACCGCGCAACAACCGCAGGCAAAGCGTGGATGCTGATTCAGATGTGGATCTTCTAATTATATTGTCTCTCGGATGTTACCTGCATCCCACTTACATTTATGAGGTAGTATCATATGTTGTGCTATTATTGAGTCAGATAAGTTTACTAGTATATATATATAGCTAATGTAGACGTATATTTATTACAAGATGGAACGTTGTCTGTAACGTACGAAGTAAACTTTGTGGGTTTTATTGAGTCCTTTGTGAACTGCGCTTCATATTACCGTACTATATATTATCTATTTACTTACTATATCATTTTAGTGAATACCTGCATCCAATACTGGTTTTTATTTCTCTGCGAGAGTGCGTATATTTCTATTAATGTTATGCCTGTTCGGTTATACTTCAGGTCTCGCGATCCACTCGTGTGGTTTATTGGCAAGTTGGAGATTGAAGCTAGAGTTAGGTGGCTTGTCAAATTTGTTTTGTATATATATCTTTTATTTTTAATATCATCTCTGAAGCTAATCTGTCAGTTGATTTTCTTTCTCCCACCTAATCTTTGGCAATGTTCGTAACCTTTAACTACAAAATGTGATTCATTAGTTTACCTCAAAAGTGATTCCGTAAGAACATTTTCTAAAAAAAATCTTAAATCTGCATATTTATACACTAACTGGTGTATATAAGTCCGAATTAATTACTTATTCTGGGAATATTTTTTTTTTGAATGCTTGATTTGCATTTGTGACAGCAATTTTAAACTTTCGTTTCTATGCAAATTTCAAAATCTTTACTTTGTTTAAACTTTAATTTTTTTATACATTCAAACTTATGCCCGGGATTGTATCATGCAGCCGCTAAGTATTTCTGACGTATACATTGTATTAGACAGTTAATAGAATGGTATGTATGGGTGTATTTATTTCTCGCGAAACCAGTATTTAATCATTTTTTGTTTGTGGCTTGCATATATGTCAGGATCGGATGTAGTTCGGATGTATCGCGCGATAACAATTACCGAGTACGGTCTCCGGGTAGTCGCCCCAAGGTTCCCGGGAGTTCGTTTTTTCAATAGTGAGTCTTTGAGTACTCGGTATCCCGGTGCCCAAGGAAGATATTGGTAACATAGTAATCGATGTGACCTGGTATCGGCTGCCAATGCATTTTCATGTACCGGTGCCATCATCACTCGCTCTGTATATATATATTTCTCTGCCACCTTTCCGTATCTTATCACTATATATCCGTATAATTATTAGTATTATATATATATATGCATATATTTTATTAAATATTTAGCTATAAAATTATAATTCCCAATTATATTCTTATTCTCTATTATTTATTATTATTGTTTTTTATTATATTTATTTTTATATTATTTATTAATATTTAGCTATTTTTATATTACTTATATTATTATTTTACACAGTATTCTTACTTTTATTATTATTTCTTACTCGTATATACTCCAAAAAAGTTTGTGCTTATATATATATATCATTATACTATATATTATATATATACTCAAGGTTCTTATTTTTTTATATATTAGTTATTTTATATATTAATAATCTATTTATATTAATTTATATCTATATATATATCTTATATATTCATATATATATATAATTTTTATTATCTTATTTATATATTTATTTTATATTATAATATATAGGCTGTAAACAGGAGGGTCAGAGGGTTCAACTCCTCCGCTCGAAATTATTTAGAGATCTAATATTTTTTGATTTCCTTAGTATCAATAATAATTAATAATAATAATAATAATAATAATATATAATAAATAAATAATAATTCATATAAATAATTAATAATAATTAATAAATTAATAAAAATAATTTATAATAAAAAGAGACATATTAAAGAATGAAATATCATATCCTCATCTTTTGAAAATTAACTATAATCAATATCAAAAATATATGATACCCATATTATAATATATTAAATAATAATAATATATAATTAAATATATAATATAAATAATTAATAATAATATTATAATAATAGAGCTAATTCAAATGAAAATCATGAAAAAGTATTTATTAATTTGGAAATTGAGGATACCTGTTTGTGGTTACTGATAACGATATTCTTAGTGTAAAGTGGTACTGTTCCTCATACATTGTATATATTTTTTATAATTATTAGATCAGTGGACTTTTTAATGTATATGGTTTCCAAGTTTGTCAGATATAAAAGCAAATTGGAAAACCTTTGATAAGGTATTATGATGAATTCTGCATATTAAGATTTAAAATTCTTGATAATGGGGAAGAATACTGATATGTGCATAAAAACTTATATAAGTGAAAATTATCGAATGAAGCTGAGCTAATTAATCATTTCATTCTTCAGACGAAAATTTTTATTCTTTCCTTCTTAATAAATAGTTTTCCTGTCTACCAGAATGAATCGTCTGTGTCATAATTCCCTCATTATAATCTACATGGTTTCGATATCCTACGTAGGCTTTAAATTCTCACTGGGCCATTCAGGCTAGAGACAGTGCTTATCGGTTGTGGAAAATCTCGTTCTCTTATTATACTTTCACTATTACTCCTGCTAATTCTTTTTCATTCCTCGTCTAGAAATCTCGTTGCATGGGTAGTCGCTTTGCTGACGTACGCAAGAAGCGTGTGTCTGTTTCATAACAAAGGAAAGTAGCGGCTGACTCTCCGGTTGGTTTCCTACTTCGACAGAAACGTCGTTTCAGTGCTCTGGAGGCATAGCTTTCTGTATAAAATCTGCGTTGTTCTGCTCGCTCTTTCTCGACATTCTGATTCATGTTGGTTTTGAACGTAATTCCTGCCAACTAGAAAATGGATCTAATCTCTTACGGGTTCGACTTTTTATTTTGGGGTAGGGGTTGTTTGTTGGTGTCTGGCGGATCCGCGTCCCTGACATGTGATGGCTGTTATTTCTGGCTTTCTGTGCTGCTTCCTGCAGGTGGTTGTCTTTGATTTTTTCTCGGTTCTTTCGTTCCCGCTGTCTGTCATGTTCCATGTTTTTGTGTGTGGTTGGATGGTATTCCAGACGCTTCCCTTATCCGGTTGGTATGTACTACGTTGTTTGTATCT
>JABUQX010006920.1:0-20000 GCA_015478945.1 Trachelipus rathkii
TATTGATTTAGGTCAAATTTTTACTAAAATTGTAGCGTTTTACATACCTAAATCAGTAAATCACTAAATCAAAACCACTATGCCAAACTCCCTCTGACATGCTTATGATCTCTTGATCTTATTGCACCTCCCTAAGCCGTCAAATATTTATAAATTTTATACGTTTTACATACTAAATCAGGTAAATACAGTAATCAAACCATTATGCCAACTCCCTCCTGACCATCCTTGATCTATTGACTCATTGATCTTTGGATTAAGTCACATTTCGCGTATCATTTTGAATAAACATAAATAAAATCAAGTCTTTATACAAAGATCAATCAATATATGTTAACGTAACAGAGTTTTCACAATTAATGAAAACTTACTTAGCATATCTGAACTAAGAACTAATGTACAGAAGCAAACCTAACAATCTTAAAGGAATAAATGTAAACGTTAACAAAAGTTAGAACACTTGAACAACAGTACCAGTATATATAGGCATACAAAAACTAACCTAACTTACCCTATGTTTAACATGATGCATTTATTTTACATAAGACTGTATATTTAACAAATTTATCCCACATTTGGGGTTAAATTTCATACAGATAATGAATTCTCCTAACATAATAAGTTTTCACTTAATACAAGCTAACATATGTTACCATGAACTAAGAAAATAATGTACAAAGACAACTATCACCTTAAACCACGAATAAACTGTTTAACAATTCACAAGTTTCGAGCTTAACAACAGTAGTAAACTACATATGCAACAAAACGGTAAACCTATTACTGCAATTGGTCAAAGAACCTCTAATACGATGTGTAATTGTTACATTAAATGGTAATATTTAACAAAAATTTACCATAACCTTGTTAATTATCATACAAAAAGTGAAAATATATGCTAACTTAAAAAGTTTTAACATTATAAATGTGGAATTGCGTAAAATGACCTTTTAAAATCTAAATTGAAATAATTAAACAAGTTACACACCAAATACTGTTAACTCACAAAGTCCATACTTAACAACTGTAAAGCAACTAACATGGTACACGAAACGTAACCTAATCTTTTACAAGGCTATCTCTAACATATTTAACGTTTAATCTTACACTCCATTGTTCGTAAACATTTAACCTAAATTATCACAACATTGGTTAATTATTATACAGAGCAAGCGACAGTATGGCTAACGTACAAAGTTTCGCCAACATCAAAAGTAACATATCGCTACATGAACTAGAAAAGTATGTAAGCGACAACTTAGCACACCCTTAAACACGAATAAACGTTAAAATTATAAAAGTTCCACACTTAACACCAGTAAAGTACCTAACATGGTGATGCAAAGTCAACTAATTCTTTACTTTTTCTAAAACAGTATCTTACATATTAACGATTAATACCTTAACATTGACACAAGTAACATTTAACTAAATTTTCTCACAAGGTTAGTTATTATACTGATCAACGAATATGCTCTAAAATCGTATAAAGGATTTCCACATCATTAAAACTTACATAGCGTAAGCGATGAATAAAAATAATGTCAAAGACAGAAGACTTAAAACAACAAGTCGAGCTGTACGCTGCTAATTAAATGAGATTGAACATTAAGATTCAGGGATATGCGATATGTAAGTAACTATACTATTACATACAAACGTATCCTATCTATACTTTTTCAAGCTATCTCCCTAACATATTACGTTATAGCTTACTTGACAAAGTGACACTTTATAAAAAAAAATGTATCATAACTACTCACCATCATATAATACCTAACGAGTAAACACGAATAAAGTAAAGTTTTTTAGGCTATGTCTTTCTTAAGACTCCGCTCCTTATCAGACAACATGACACAGACAACTCTAAATGAGAAATGATTTAATGGCTGTTTACGACATGACGATTTGCATACAGTGATGCAATACTTATTATACTTGACCCTCTGGCAGGAATACAAGCATTGTAGCAGTCGCCATTCGGTTTACCGGATTAAATATACAATGAAGGACATCGTGGGGAATGAACGAAACTCCTACGTAAGCTATCAACAGCGTAGAGAGGCCGGGGAGATGTCATCCGTATCAACACTGCGAAGAACTATCCTACTGAAGAAAATAGAGTGTATAGACAATCCTTAAATGTAATGAGATTCTTTTCCTTTCAACAAATCAAGAAGAAAGTAAACGAGAATACGACGTACGAGATGAACCATATCTAGTTAACAGGTAATTGGAATTCGAAACAACAACAACAACAACCAATAAATAGTAAAAGTAAGTTTTTATATACCAACCAACGAAATATATGCTAACGTAACATTGTGTTTAGTCACATTAATCAAGACTTAAGAAAATGATGATAAACTCGACGAATGATAGTAGGACAGTACAATAGCGAGCGCAATTAGTAACTGTTAAGCATCTAACAAAGAGTCGTCCGAGATCTGTACTGTTAAGACCCTGTAAAGTAACATGACATTAGTACAAAACGTAACTATTCAGACTTTTGTAACCAAACATAGTCTAACATATTAACGTTAATTTTAACATTGACGCAGTATATCTTAACAGAATTTATCTACACCTTTGTTTAATTCCATACAGAGCAGCGAAAGTATGGTAACGTAACCAAGTTTCAAAACATTAATAAAGCTAAATAACATCAGGTCTGCGGAGTCGTAAAATAAATTTTTTTCGGACTCCGACTCCGACTCGACTCTTAATCAAATTTGGATTTTTGATCCGACTCGCGACTCGACTCCACTTAACAAAAATTTTCACTCCGACTCCGACTCCATCCGACTCCACTTAACAAAAATTCGTCTCCGACTCACGACTCCGAACTCACTTTAAACAAAAAATTTTCGAACGCGACTCGACTCGTCCAGCAGTCAAATTCAAATTTCGACTCTGACTCAGATTAAGTGCTTAAGAGTTAACTTAAAAATTTTTTTTGTTTCAACATTTTATTTTTTTTTGCTTGCTTTTGAGAATAAAAGAAATATACCACTTTTCCAATAGAAACTAATCTCCAAATGCTATACGGTAAGTACCGTAAAGACGTGGAGGAGGGCAGGCGCAACACATGAAAAACAAATATATTTCAGTTTCGAAAACAAATTTATAACCGTAATTATAATGCAAATATTTTTATTTTTACTTATAATTTTAGCCTTTATAAAATTAACAGTTTAATACTTTCGTCAATCATAATAATAATAATATTAATAATATATAATATGAATAATATAATTAATAATAATATGATATAATAATATAATAATATAATATAAGTAATAATAATAATATAATAATAATAATAAAATAATAATAATAATATTAATAATTAATAATAATAATAATAATAATAATAATATATAATAATAATAATAATAATATAATATAATAATAATAATAATATATAAATTATAAGTAATAATAATAATAATAATAGCATTAAGAGAATCGCTTTATGAAATAAAAAACAAAAGGATTTCTGACAATTAAAAAGAACTGGATTTTATTATTTAGGATATATATATATATATATATATTATATTACGTTAAGTATATATATTATATATATGTTATATTATTAGATATATATAGTATATATATAATAGTAATATTATATATAGTTATATTATATTGATATATATATATACTACGTATATATAATATGGAATTGCCTAATTACACAAAAACTCAGAAAATTCACCTTTGAGATCTGTAATATCTATGTGCGGACGGTTACAACACGAAATTGCCAATTCTGAAGCATTATCGACGATATCTTAATACTCTTTCAGTAGTTGAAAGTTCAAATAAGAAACAGTTCCTGTAAATTATCAAACATTAAAACTTGAAGCACTATATATGTGCGGCCTCACTTGATGTAGAATCTTGTTCATAATGTCACGGTTCTTGAAACGATTGACATAATAATTAACGAAGATGTTTCGACGTCAAATAACCGTACCCCTCAGTATATATCACAGAACAACTATATGAGGACCTTTTTGTTAATTGGTGTATAAAACCCGTTTAATTTATAGAAAATATATCTAACAAACTGGATGGACTGCCGATACGGGCTGACCAATTGGGACATACATTTGCTGCTTCTATATTGTCCAATCTGGAAAAACAAAATCTTCGTGAAACAAACAACTTTAACCACGTATTTTAAATAAGGTATGTCGACGACACCTCACTATCTTTAGGAACATAGATCATATACATAAGTTCATCAATAGAATTCAAGAGTTGTCATGCTTAAAATTTACATACGAAACTTAAACTTAGGTTAATAATGCTATCTGTTTTTTTAGACATCAAAATCAATGTTAATTCTAACGGCTCATTATCTACAGGCATACATGTCAACCCACTGATAATGGTCTGTATATGAGCTATGGATCCTATTCCGACTAATTTACAAAGAATCTATCGTAAATTTTAGTTTACAGAGCATACACCCTATGTTCAATGGAAAACTTTCGATGAAGAAATTTGCCGCATTAAGTAAACTTTAATTAACTGTGATCATCCACAGTTGAAAATTTTAATTAATAGCACCTTCAAATTATATAATAAAGAAAGTAAAAATAAATCAGAAAAATTCGATAAATTTCTTCTTCAACAACTTCAATTGCTAATTTGTCTAATTTTAAGTGAGTTCGTAATATTTTGAATTCTCAGCTCCAAACTAATGAAACCTCAAAATTGAAGTCAGACTATACCATAAGTCCAAACAACTGGCATCTTCCTGTAGCACAAGAGATGCTTTGCCAGACAACCATCCACGTTGTGTACCAATTTACTGCCCTGAGTTGAGACTGTACGCGACATAAATTGTTGCACGAAGATAGATTGTCAGGACAGGGCATATTCAACATCTCTACAAGTGCCGCATAAATCTTTGATAATTTCAAATAGGCACGTCGGTCAATCAACTTTCGTACAAGGTGGGGCCGCTCATTTAGGGGTAGTTTACCGCTAGCGCAACCTCCGATCGAGAAACGTAGTCCGGCTAGCGCTCTGCACTATTCAGACATCAAACTTCCCGCTATCGCAGAAGTCGCACGTCGACGTCTCCGTAATAATGTGCGACTTCACAAAGATTTTAAATATTAAATGACTAAATAGTCTTGATATCTGTACAATAAATTATTTATTAATATTATATGAAAAAATATGATGAATATTTACAAAT
Source organism: Trachelipus rathkii (assembly GCA_015478945.1). NCBI lineage: Eukaryota > Metazoa > Arthropoda > Malacostraca > Isopoda > Trachelipodidae > Trachelipus > Trachelipus rathkii. Next base: position 5,219 of record JABUQX010006920.1, read on the forward strand.
CTCAGATTTTTCACTTCCTTCCTAAATGTGTGCTTCAACAGGAACAAGAGTTCACTGTTAATTGTCAAAAGAGATATAGGTTCTCAAATTAAAAGCAGTAAGGCTGACCTCTTTGCCCTCAAAATATCCCACCAATACTAAATTTCGCTCTACAGCCGCAGAACCAGGGAGAGGTGTATTATATTTTATGAGTTTTTTTCTCTTCTCGAGTTGCTTTCAGTATTAAAGGGTCTCATCCGCCTTGTATGGAGTACTGCTCTCATATTGGGGGGGGAGGGGTCTGGTTTCACCCGGCTTTTGGATGGGTCAGTCAAAGCAAAAAGGCTTATAACTGCCTGTATCTTTCTAGTTCATTGCACCTCCTACTCTTGCGGCGCGATGTGGTGCTTTATTCTTTTCTAAGGGTATAACTGTAGCGGCAAGTGCTCCGAGGGAACTTTCCACTCACGTACCACCACTTTGAGACCCACGAAGCACAGGGGTGTTGTGTCGCACATGAGTTTTTGGTGTTGATATTGTAATCAGACTTGTTCGCCTGCGGTGCTTCTTCTTCCTGCCATCTGTTCTGTCGGAGTTCTCTTCATCTCTGTCTTTCCTACTCAATTATAATCTCGCTCACTTTAAAGCTGCGTCTGTGCTCATGCTGCGTAATTTGCGTTAGATAGAATATTTTGACGACGTTAACAACACCTCTTGCTGAAAATAGGGCTTTGCGTGATGGCGGTGTCAAGTGTAAAAAAAAAAAAAAAAAAAAAAAAAATATTCTATGAAAAAGTTTAACAAATTCTGCCTATGCTTGAAGAAGGGAGAGTGTCTTGGTGAGAGGAGTGATTGGTGTAGTTAACTTCATCGCAGCTTGCTGATTTAAGGTGCTCACTAATCATTTGCCTCCTTCTGAAACTAATTTTGACCAGCTGTCCTCCCATAAGAAGGTTATTTTGTCCAGACTTTAGTAGAATCAGAAAGCTCGACGTCCTGGCAGAGTGATGCTAAATTGCTACGTAATCAGATCGGTCGCTATACTATATTATATATCATATATATATATGATATTATTATATATATTAGTATATTATATCTATATATTATATATATTAATGTATACTATATATATATATATATAATACTATTTAAAAAGATATATAGTATATATATATATGTTAAATATAATATGTTAATCAGTTCTGTGTTAAAACCGCAAATATAATATATATATACTGATATATATATTATTATTACATACTACTATTATATGTATATATATAATATATTATATTATATATATATTACATATATTACATTTTACACAGAATTGATTTGGATATTGCCTAGTTCTATAGATAATATAATTAATTAGTTATAGATGAGGGTAATCATTCAGTCTATAAAAGCAATTTAAATGTTATTTATTATATATGGTACTTTAAGGAGGTTGAGATTATTTTTTTGGGAGTTTAATTATTAAAAACAATAAGTCTTAGATTAAAGTATAATTAGTTATAAACATACGATAAAAAATTATATTTCTTTATTATTACCAATAAGAATTCTTAATAAGTCACCAGCTAAACTATTTTTCATTTATTAAGAAGGTGCGGAACAAAACGAGCGGAAACTTTTTTTGATCCAGCACGTGAAGTCCGCTAATTTCTGAGGATCGCACCTCCGCTAGTCCGCACCTATTCTGGTGGTCCGCTCGGAGCGGACTAGCGTGACTTAAGGTAAAGAGTCGGAAAGTGCCACCTCTGATTCGTAATGAAGTTTATAAGAGCACTTCACAATATTATAGCGGATCGTGTGAGCTCCAGAGACTTTAAAATTGCGGAGGCTTTCTAAAATCAAACACGCACCGAACTACATAAAATTTTTATGTAATTTATTCAATCAGACGTCAGTATCAATTTTGATTTACTTATTATATATTCAATTTAAAACTCATTCGCTTATATTAGCAAATAATCCTCTGAATGAGTCACAATTATTACAAATATAATAGGATTAAAAATTCTATGTAAAATATACGAAAATTAAATGTTTTATTTCTCAAAGTATTATTTTAAGAAATTAAATTATGTACAGAAAATAAAATATTTTTAGAACGTTGGAAATAAATCAAAACTTTTAGATAATAATAATAATAATAATAATAATAATATAATAATAATAATAATATAATAATAATAATAATAATAATATAATAATATAATTAATAATAATAATAATATAATAATAATATAATAATAATAATAATAAAGATAAAATCATAATAATAATAATAATAATATAATAATAATAATAATAATAATATCAATATAATATTTTTAATAATAGTAATATAATAATCATAATAATAATATAATAATAGTTCTTAATTTTCGCACTCCGACCCACTTCCACGGGAATTTCGACTCCGACACCACCGACTGCGATCGCCACTTACACAGGAAATCTTTCGACCGACTCGATACCGATCCACTTACACAGCTTTACGACTCCGATTTTTTGCCGGACCCTCCCGACTCGCGGGAAAATTGCCCGACGCCCGACTCCGCACCAGATCCGATCGACTCCGCAGCCCTGCATCACATACTGACTAAGAATATGATGGTACAACGACAAAACCTAACAACCTACGCTAGAATAAACCACTAACATTAACAAACTTCAGCATTACAGCAGAAGTAAACTAACAATGTAAATGTAAACGCTATCACACTTTTTCAGCATATCTCTAACATATATCAATGTTATTTTACATTAACACGGTAATATTTAACAAAATTTTAGCATAAACCTGTCTAATCATAATACTGCACAGAATATAATGCTAACGTAAAATGTTTTTACATCAACTTCGTAATTTTAACAAAAATTATCATAACTGTCTAAATATCATAATCCCTAGGGGAATAATTTCAGAACATGAACAAGTTAAACCTAAAATAACAAAATAAAATTTTATTTATAAATAACAAAAATAAGTTCTTTGAGTAAATACCTACCTATGTAAATTTGATACCACAACATGAAAAGCCCCAACCACGCACTAAGACACCCTGGAAGAGACTGAGGAGCTATAATATAATATCACTGCTCGAATACAAGTTTAAAGAGATAAGAGCCATTCCACCAATCACACAAGTACACGTATAAGAGATAAGGGACATTCATCCAATCACACAAGCATACGTGCAAGAGATAAGGGACATTCCACCAGTCACACAAGACACTACCCAATGTAGATGAAAGAACTCCCCTACCTATCAAAGGTAAAGTAGCTAACAGTGCATACAAAACTCAATCCACCTCCACTTTTCCAACATATCATCAGCAGCTAAAGCAGTAATATCTAACAACATCCCTTAACAAAGTGTCCAATCTATCAAATATAATAGCATCTTGAACTATGAATTGATATTACCTTCAACAAAGTATCACACATATCAAATATAACGTCATTTTGATCTGAGAGTAAACGTAGACATTATCAAAATTATCGACCAAACCTAACATTACTCAGCAAAAACTTAACCTAAGCCCACGTTCCTAATATATCATCACCAACTAACAGTAATATCCTACAAAACTAATAATTTCTTTAACAAATCATTAATTTTACATTGTCATAGTAATATTTAACATAACGTATCTAACTTACGAATAAACAGTTTTCATTAACCAAGAGTATCTAAAGCAACACAGCACATCCCGAGAGAAAACCCAATGGGAGGCGCCCCTTGAAAGGGTGCGAATCCTGAGAGAGAGACCCCGAAGGGTGTAAGCGGGTTTTTGGGCCTCAGCCCGAAGGTGCTGAGGCTGAGGCTACCCTCTTCTGGAGGGGTAATGCCCCGATATGTTAAGCTTTATTGGTTGCTAAACTTTGTTGCGTAAGCATATATTGTAGGTCAGTATATAAGAAGTTAGTTTTATATGTTTATTCCAAAATGAACACCGAAATATGACTTGAAACTAGATAGTTCAATGGATCACAGATGAGTGGGTGGGTAGGTGACTGGGTAGGGTATGGGTGGTTTGATTTTAATGATTATGTTTACGTGCTTTGAAAAATCAGTAAACTATTACGCTTTACTGTGATATTTTTATTCAGAACTTATTTTTATGCTATGTCAAGGATAAAAATTTTGTTATTTTTATGTTATTCTTGAGAACTTTGTTATTGTTTGCAATTTTTCGCGTGGGGTTTATGATATTTTGACGAGGTTATGATTTTTGTTAACTATTACGAAGTTGATGTAAAGAATTTGTTACGTTACTTCAACAATATTCGTTGTCAGTATGATTGATTGGACAGGGTATGCTACATTTTTGTAAATATTCGATTGTTAATGTAACTTAACATTGATTGGTGGAGATATTGCTTGAAAAGTGTAATAGGGTTACGTTTTTGTACGAAGTGTTAGGTACTTTACTGTTGTTAAGTGCGCAAGTTTGTTAATGGTTAGTATTTTATTCATACGTATGGTGTGTTAAGGTTTGTCGTTGTAATTATTATTCTTAGTTAAGGTTATGTTATGTTTAGCTTTTATTAAATGGTAAAAAGTTGTTTACGTAGCATATATTCGATTTGGTTACGTATATAAAAGAACTTATCATAGTGTTATGTAAATTAACATTGATTGTTTAGAGGATATGCTGATAAAGGTCTGAATCGGTTTACGTTTTTGTACGCTGTGCTAAAGGTATTTTACTGTTGCTAAGTCTGGAACTTTTGTTAATGTTAGTAGTTTATTCATGCGGTAAGTGTGTTAGGTTTGTCGTTGGACGTTATATTTCCTAGTTCATTGATGCTATGTTAGCTTTTTAATGTGAAAACATTGTTATGTTAGGCTTAATATTCGATGGTTGGTATAATAAAGAAGCTCATGTTTTGTGCTGTGTTTATTCCGAATTGATACTCGAATATGCGACGTAAAATCAATAGTGTTAAATGTAATATATTATCATTGATATGTTAGAGATACTCTTGGAAAAAGCAATATGAATAGGTTACGTTTGGTACGCTGTGCTAGGTATTTACTGTTTGTAAGTATGGAATTTGTAATGTTAGTATTTATGCAGGCATAAGGTTGTTAAGGTTTTGCATTTATAACATTGATCTTCTTAGTTCTGGTAAATCGGGCATGTTAGCTTTATTAATGTGAAAACTTTGTTACGTTAGTATATATTCAAGAGAACTTATTTTTAGGTTATGTTTGGATTAAACTTTGTTATTTGTATGTTATTTTGGATTAATAACTTTATGTTTGTAATTATTTGTTTGGAAATATGATAGTTAGGTAAGGCGATTGTAAATTTTGTTAAATGTTACTATGATAATGTAAAAACTTTGTTACGTTCGCATTATTGTTGGTCTGTATGATAATCCGACAAGGTTTATATGATACATTTTTTGTAAATGTTACTGTGTCAATGTAAGATTAATGTTAATATGTTAGAGCTATGTTTGAAAAAGTATGAATAGGTTATGGTTTTGGCATGCGATGTTAGTTACTCTTACTTGTGTTAAGTGTGGGTAACTTTGTTCTGTAACAGTTTATTCGTGTGTAGAGTTGTGTTAGGTTTTGTCTTTTTACATTATTTTCTTAGTTCTGTTATGCTATGTTGCTTTATTGATGTGGAAGATTTGTTACGTTGATGTAAAAAATTCGTTGTCAGTATGATAATTTTTTAAAAAAAACTTATGTTCAGATAATAATTTTTGCTAATTGTTACTGTGTCGCAGTGAATGATTCACGTTATATATGTTAGAAGATATTGCTTGAAAAAGTGAATGAATAGGTTTACGTTTTTGGCCATGCGATGTGTTACTTTTACTGGTGTTAAGTGTGGAACTTTGTTTATGAGGTTAACAGTTTATTCGTGTTAGTTGTGTTAGGTTTGTCTTTGTGAATTATTTTCTTAGTTCATGTTAGGCTATGTTAGCTTTATGGATTTTGGAAACTTGATTACGTTAGAGTAATATTCGTTTGATCAGTATTGAATAATTACCAATGTGTGATAAATTTTTTGCTAAACTGTTTACTGTGTCATCGGAAATGATTAACGTTAATTATGTTGAGATAATGCTGCAAAAGTAAGACTAGGTTTGTTTTTGCATGCGATGTTTAGTTAACTTTACTGGTGTTGAATGTGTGGAACTTTGTAATTGTTAACAGTTTAATTCGTGTGTAGTTGTGTTAGGTTTTTCTTTGTACATTATTTTCTTAGTTCATTGTTCGGCCATGTTAGCTTATTGGATGTGGAACCTTATTAGGTTAGAATATATCGTTGATCAGTAGTAATTATACCAATGTTGTATTATTTTTGCTAATGTTAGTGTCAGTGAAAGATTATACGTTAATATGTTAGAGATATGCTTGAAAAAGTATGAATTAGGTTACGTTTTGCATGCGATGTTAGTTACTTTACTTGGTGTTACGTGTGCGAATTTGTTATGTTAACAGTTTATTCCGTGTGTGTGTTGGTTAGGTTTGGTCTTTGTACATTTTATTTTCTTAAGTTCATGTTACGCCATGTTAGCCTTATTGATGTGGAACTTTGTTACGTTAGCATTATATCCGTTGATCGGTGTATAAAGAATTGTTTTTTTGTTATGTTTACCCAAAATGATACTCGTAAATGTGACATGAATAAAGCCATAGATCATAAGATCATGGATGGAGAGTAGGGCTGGAGGGATGGGGTTTGATTTACTGATTGTCTTGTTTTAGGGTATGTAAAACGTTACATTTTAGTAAAAAATTTTGACTTAAATCAATAGATCAATAGATAATGATTGGACAGCAAGGATTTACACAAGGGTGGTTGGATGGTGGTTGATTACTGATTTAGCTGTTTTTAGGTATGTAACACGTTACATATTTTAGTATAAAATGTTGACTTAAATGCAAATAGATCAGATAGATCAATAGATCAATAGATCACATATGGACAGATATGGTATGATTTAGCTGATTTACGCTTTAGGGTATGTAAACGTAAATTTGTAAGTTGCAAAACAATAAGTAATAAGAAATTTTATTTTAATTTATTTATTTAATTTATTTATTTATTTATTTATTTATTTATTTTTTTTTTTTTTTTTTTTTTTTGATGAAAGTGAAAACCATTATTTTGGAAAGATAAAAGACTCACATATACCATATTATACAAGACGCCAAACATTTGTTGTTTATACACTGATTTCTTAACTCAGCAACCGCACTGGCTCCAGCACCGGAGCCGGTACTGACTCTGAATCTTCTCGTACTCCTCCTTCCTCATTCTTCTTTATTCATCTTTCATCCTTTCCTTCTTTCCTTCTTCTCTTCTTCTTCTTTTCTTCTTCTTCTTCATCTTCTTCTTCTTTTTTTTTCATGCGGGATCCCTCCTCCGGGGGGTCCCCTGGACTCCGAATCCCGGTGCCCTCAACTCCGACTCCGACTCCGACACCGCTCTACCCTGTCTCCAAGTTTCAATTTCTACGATCATTTTAGTTTTTAGAGGGGGCAGCGTCCCCGCTTACGGGGGCGCAAGGAAGTAATTCGTCTCCGAAGAGATTACGTCCCTCTATATAGCTCTCATCCAAATTTTAGCCCAATACGTTAGGCCTACCATGGTTTTCAGGACGAATTTGACCTGGGCGCTAAGGGGCAACACACCCCTTAGGGGTGACCTACGATCACCAAGAACTCAGCGTGTGATTCTCACGCTGCTCGATTGGAAATTCCGCTCAGACAAGCAACTAATCTTTTGATTCAAAAAAGGAAGGCAGGCAACAGGGCGGTAGCGTTATATTTCACCTTCGCCCTCGGGGGCGACCCTCTATACTACTCCTAGAGACTTGAAATTTTACCCTGTTTCGAGCTTAACACCTACATATAAAACATATTCCAAGTTTGAAAGCCTTACCTTTAATCCTTCCTATCGAAAGGGTTCTGTCAAACTGGTGGAATACCTCAACGATTAATCGAATGTTAATTCTAGTTTTTGTTTTCTTTTCGAAAATATTTTCAATGTAAAAGGCAACCATGAGCAAACCTAGAAAGACGTATGTTAAACGAGTCGATATAGGGGTAATCGATCACGCATAATCGTTGGTTAACTCATCAAAAATGATGCTACCGATCACTTCTAAAACCTTCAGAAAAAAGGGTCACTTTGGGGGGTTCGCCCTTTTTAGGTGACCTAAACTCTGAACACGGTCTTCCAGCTTAAATTCGGTCTTCACCGACCCATTAAAAACCCTACCTTGACACGTCAATCTGGCTTGAAAAACCATAATGTTGCAACATGTTGCTTGAACATTTGCACATTGCATGCACATTTTGCAAACATTGCATGCAGCATTGCCTTGCAACATTCTTGGCTGTCAGTTTACTACCCTACTATATATAGTATATATATATATCTATAATATATATATATATAATATATATACTATATTATAATATATATATATATATATATTATATTACATATATATTATATTATATATTATATATATATATATATATTATATATAATATTAATTATAATATATATATATATATATTATATATTATATATATATATATATAAATTTTTATATTATTTATATAATAATATATATATATTATATTATATATATATATAATAATGATATATATATATATATATATATAATATATATTATATATATATATATATATATTATATAATATATATATATTATAAATTAATTTATCTGTTAAATTTCAAGTCAAAGTAGAAAATATTTAAACTAAAATCTAAAAACCCATTTTTCATATTTTTAATAAATTTTAATATTTTCTTACCAATAAATAATCAAGAAAAAGTTACGAATTTTAATGTCAGAATTTCATGTACATTTATTTTCTCCCCGTCAGGAGAAAACAATGGTGATTTTCTTCTGGATGGAAAGTACACAAGATAGCGCTGGATGGTACAGATTGTCTTCGGTAAATATTCTTAATTTTATTTCTTCATTTATTATAATTAGCTGAATAATAATACAGAAAAAAACCGTATTTCACCAAGAATATTTATATCCTTTTTGGAGTTTAGTGTAACTAATTGGTCTTCCTAGCGTTCATATTTGTTAGTGTTCGATGCATCCGAACATATATGTTCACAAGCAAGAACACAGGAAACTAGAGAGAAGAAAGAGTAGTAGGTGGAATCCAGAGTAGTCCATGGTGGAATTAGTAGAAAAAAAGAGGCAAAAGTCCTTTCAGCAGTAGTATTAACTACACTTTCATTAAATAAGTGAAAAAAGGGAAAGTATACAAAAATCTTTTGAGATGTTTTGGGCAATTTTCCAGAAACTTTTATCAGTTGGTGAACCGAGGAGCTCAGCGCACTTCCGTTTAGTGAAAGCATGCTTAGCCTGTCGAATAATGTCCCTGCAACGATTCCGAGCTGAATGGAAATTAGGAAGTTTGGTAGGAAACCAAGTTTTTTTTTTATGCCCAATACGAATTGTCTTTTGTCTGGATTACATGAGAACAATTGTGCTCCCGAGCCATAGATTTTGAGGAAAGAAAAATTTAGTTGAAGGTGGGGTAAGCATAAACATTCCATCAAAGATAATAGCCTCCAACTTTTCGACAGAGACGGAGGAGGCATCCTCAGTGTGAAGGAAGGAGTCATCTCAAGGATAGTTGGCTAAGTACAAGATCCCCCAGTTAGACTGATTGTGTTGAGTTAACAGATAATATAACTTAATATTTGAGGCATTGCAAGCAACCAAACAACCACTTTTCCTTTGTTCAAATTAAATATCTAGAAATTCCTGAGGTCACTCTCAAAAAATCATTTATTTGTTGCTGGGTATGTTGGTTCCCAAAATTAAATAAACAGTGTATGTTTGAGTAGAGTAGAAATAAAGTATGTTAGAGTAGGACGAAAGTAGAGTCTAAAACATAACTTTCAGGAGTACCAATCTTAATCGATTTAAATGATTGGCCGTGACCGTATGTAAGAGCTGTTTTAGAGCGACTGGAAGGAATGTCAGAAATGAGGTTGCGGAGTAAATGATAGACTCCGAGAGAGGTAATTTAGAAATGTTCTTCATTACAGCAAAAGATTAATCTAAATTTCGAAGATTTGATTACTAAAGTTGAGGGAGAAGGAGAAAAGATTACCAATCGAGCATCTAGTACTGGCGAACTGAGGAAAGATTACAAGAGTTCAAATATTTAAAAATCTTTCTATTTATAGAGGAAAGATAAAAATGAGTTCACTTTCATCAAGAAGGAAAATTTGAATTCATTGTCAGACACAAAAGGCAGGGTGAAAGTCGGAAGTACGACTTTTGAGAAAGTCAGAGGAGGAAAGTAGGTCAGGACCGTACACTTCAGGAATTGGAAATCTTCTAAAATAAAATTAGATACAAACTTTAGAGAAAAAATTCAACTTTAACAGAAGGTAGGAAACAAGAAGATGGAAAGAGGAAAAAGTAAAATCAGAGTTGGCATTTTGGCAAAATATAAGAAATAAGAAGAAAATGATCCAGAGAGATTTTTGCGTTTTCTTTGAAGAAAAGAGTAATTGGTGCTGCACAGAATGGATAATGAACGATTCGGAGTAAAATATAAGCAGTATTATTTTCCGTATTTGAATTTGAAGTTATATTCCTGAAGTCCGAACACCTTAATAACGAATTGTATGGGTTAAAATACATCAGTCATCAGTCTTTATGGAACTCATTTCTTTCTGCTTCTTTTCTATGTCCTTTAATTTTCTATCTTTTTCTGGTTTAATTTTTGTTCATTAGTCTTTTTCAGGTGTCCAAATCTCGTTAGTCTCACTTTCCCTGTTTAAGGCTAGCCGTATATTAACAACATCTGTGCATTAAACTCATTCGAACTTTCAAAAATAGCAATAAAATGTATTTTTTTTTTTTAAATATTTATTTATATATAAAGGAGAAAGGGAAAATTAAAGTAATTGAAATGAAATCTTAACAAATATGGACTATTACTAATATTTCTATATTGGTAAATATTATAATTTTTTTTATTATTTTTTAATTCTGATAAATATAATTTGCAGCGGTATCTTATTAGTCTACAGAGAGTACTTTATTGTTTGTTAACTTCAGATTTTTATATATTATATATATAATATATACTATATATATATATATATATATATATATAATATTATGTAGTATATATATATATATATTATATATAATTATATATATATAATAATATATATAATATATATATATATATATATATTATATATGTATATATATATATTATATATCTATATATATATATATATTATAATTTATATATATATATATATATTATATATATATATTATACTATATATATAATATATATCACAACCACTGCATCGGGCAGGGCCCTTTTCAAAGGAGGGGGCGGAAAATTAAACATTGAAAAATCCACCGCAATCTGCAACAGTTTAACGCAAATATCTCAGGCAAACGCAGACGTGGGCTTTAAAGAGAGGAAGATTAAATATATTGGAAAAACAGAAGAGGCAAGGTGTTCCCAGAAACGAATGCTGGAAAAAAAAGAGGCAGCCACAACGAACCAAGTCTGGGGTTCGCAACTCACGTAAATGCATGCGAGAGCAGGCACCTCTTTGTGCTAGCGTGGGCCGACGCAGGGTGGTGGAATGCGAGAGGTAACTCCCAGAGCAATCTGCCGCTGTAAGTACCCAGTTATAGAAAAGAGATAGTTGCGCCAACGTACTCGCAAAGATAGGAGGGGTCAAGAATGAAGTTTTGAAAGTAGGGGACGTTGTATTAGTCTCTTAGCTTTAGGCTCAACCATCCAAAAGAAAGGGTGGAACCGGAACCCCCTCAAAATGTGAAAAACAAGTACTCCATACCAAGGGCGGAATAAGGCTCTTATATCCTGGAGTAAGCGTGGCAGAGGAATAAAAATTCCGCAAGACCTGAACAGAAACTCCGCCCCAGCTCTTTGAGCCCCCCTTAAGTAACCATTGATAGAGGTTTCCAAGATAATTTGTTGTTTATGTTAAGACTAAGAATGTTTAATGTATTCACAGAAGACATTAGAGCCGTCGAGAGGAATAGGAAAGTTGGAGGTGTTTTTTGAGAGGGAGATGGTAGAGAAGAGTTTTTAAAGAGTTGATTTTTAAAGGTTGCGGGTGACCCACCGGGAAATCCTCATCCGATCGGCAGAATTAGAATCGGAAACTGAAGACGAGAGGCAACTCCTAGAAGCAAAAGTGGAGCAGATTTGAAATGAGTTTGAAGAATGGGAGTTGAGTCATCGGCATATAGATGGATAGAGTTAGATACAGCTGAGGGGACCGTGCTGAAAAGTAGGAATAACGTTGGAGGATAGATACAGAACCTTGACGGAAACTCCTACAATTAACTAAAAGGAGAAAGAGAACGCTCCTCATATGAGTGCTGAATGGAGCGTATCCGAAGAGAATAAACTAGGCAAAGAGTTATAGCAAAAGAAAGGAGGAAACCAAAGGAGCGGAGCTTAGAGAGCAGTGCATGCCATACTCGATCAAATGACTTGGATATGTCGAGTGTCACAAAACAAGACTCCCAATAGTCCCTGAGGGCAGAAGACATAATCAGTTAGATAGGAAAGTATGTCACAGTTGACCTCAACGACGAAAGCCATACTGATGATCTGAAGAAGGGAAATGAGTTAAGAGGGATATGAAGTTAAGAAGAGTTTCAGAAGATCTTGGATAGAATAGAATGAGAGCTATATGGGCGCTAGTCTTTGGAAGATGCAAAGAGGGCTGACATTTTTTCGGGATTGTTGACATATGCGCGCTTTCAGCACTGAGGAAAAGTATTATTGTTTAAACATAGAGAGTAGAGTTAACGAGGGACAGGCGTCAACTCGGAAGCAACACTCCCTCAAAACACGGGAGTAATGCCATCCGGGCCACTAGCTTCCTGACGTTCATAGAACACAGGATCCATGAGCACGATCCTGTGTAATCAGAGGAAGAGGCATGAAAAACCTGAGAGGAGAAGGAGTAAGGAGGAGGATTGGCCAGATCCGTCCAGGGTAGAATTAAATGAATAAAGGAGGCCGAAGAGATTGGCCTTTTCAGAGGAGAGTTAGCAACAGAACCGCGTCAGAGCGAGTAAGGGGAGGAAAGGCAGATTTACAAAAGTTGTTAGAGAATGTTTTAGGCAAGAAGTCAGAAAGTTTTTATCAGTATGAGAAACCAAAGCAGGTTGTGCACTTTTCTTTTAAGTGAAAGTAACGCTTGCCTCGACGAATAAATGATCCCTCAACAATTCGCGGGCAGATTTAAAATAGCAGAGTGATAGGAGAACGAGAGGTTTTCCATGCCCGATACGCATGTCTCTGCTCTGAATGGCGCGAGAGCAAGCTCCATCGAGACATGGGATTTTGGGGAGATGATAGATTTAGTTGGAAGAGGGAATGAACTACTCATCCCTCAGTGATACGACCTCCACCTTTTCAGCGGTGACGAAGCATCCCCCGAGACCCCCTCATAGCAGATTCATTTCAAGAATGAGTTAGTCACAAAAAACGCAGAAAATTACGTTTAGGGCATGGAGGAGCTTCTGGAGAAAAGTATTATATAATTAAGAAGCTTAACAAGGTTGTGGCAGAAGTTACCAAATGTGAAAAATGTGCTATTTTATAACCGAGAAGGAGTAGTGGTAAACATAAGTCATGCGTATTCAAGAATTGGTTAGACGATCTGGAATATGTGTAGGTTCTTAATTAACTGTTCTCGATCGTTGAGCACATTGAATGTTCTGACTCTCCTCTCCCGCCTGAATCAGTGTGAGGTGAGCCGCAACCACTCAGTGGTGGGTACGTTGAAATCCCTAAATAGAGGATCTCAGCATTTGGATGGGAAAAAGTAAGTCTCTCTCATGAGGTAAGATAGTCAAAAAGAACGTGAAATCTATTCCATTAGGGGAGCAGTAGCAGAAAAACAAAATAATGATAGTAGTAGGGGGAGAAAGATTTTATGCCACAGAACATCGAGTTTAGGAGATTCAAGAATCTCGAGACGTGTTTACAGGAGTGTTTATGTTTTATAATATGGGGCGCAGACTCACATTTAGTAGTATGCTTTGTAGTTACTTAAATGTTTTTAAGTTATTTGAAAATGAATTCCCTGGCAGCTGGGTCCAGACAGTAAATAAAATGTTAGTTGAGGTTGAGAGGTGATATTTCCATAGTTCATGTAAGCAACGAAGGGCACGCACGTTGACAAAGTCAATAGAAAACCCCCCTGCGCCCACCCCTACATCCACTCCCAAACAGTCATTTTTAATCAGCCAATCGCACAAACAAACACACACATGTTCTTGTACACAATACAATCTAATAGCATACAATATTGAAAACTAATTAGGGCGAAACAATTCTTGAAAACAGATAAATAATCAACAGAAAATAATAATGACTAATTAAGTTTGAACGATCGACTCCAACCAGTTATCTAACAAGTAATAAACTAATATGCGAGAGTTACACATTAAAACCTAAAAATGATTTATTATATAAAATATTAATTAATAAAGAACACAAGTAAAAAAAAAATATCTAATAACAAATATTAAACTAAGAATCAAAATTTAATAGAAAAAAAATAAATAATATAAAACTTAGCTTAAAATCCTAAGCGGCGAAAGTTACGCTGACATCTTCAACACTTGCAGACATTAAACTATAAGATACTAAAACACTTGACTAACAATTAAATATTAAAACACAAACAAAACAAAAAGCAACAAAACAGTACCAAAGACATT